>JAYMTP010001947.1:0-21597 GCA_036897365.1 Geranium brycei
CCTATATTAAGGTTTCCTATTCTATTCCTATTACCTCTATAAATAGAGGTCTCTTGTAATTCACAACACACGTCAATAATAAATCTCTCATTATTTCTGTTAAAGGGTATGAGCAAATAAAGGAATTTCTAAGTGAAGTCCATTTAATTTGAATAAGTTGGCTGAATCATCCAACCTCACAAGTCCCACCTTGAATTAACATATATTTGTTGATTTGAAACCTTACACAAGGATCTGATATAACATGGTGGGTTATAATTATAAATAGGGAAAATTGCAAAAAGTCTCCCTATGATTATGTTTTTTTGCACACTCTCCTTTCACTGTATTTTTGCAAATACTCTCCCTCACTCATGTTCATTTTTGCAAAAACTCTCCCTTACTCATGTTTATTTTTGCACTGTTTATGAAAATTCGTGAAAATTAATGAAAGTGTCACTTAAGTTTTAATTCAAACGTGCTTAGGGGTGGTCACTTTGGCAACGGAATCGAAAACCGAATCCGAACCGGAACCGGGACCGGAGAATCGAAAACTGCAGGTAACGGTTTCAGTTCTAGTTCTTAAAATAGAGAAACGAGGAGTCCGGTTCGGTCCGATTTTTGATCGGTTTGATCCGGTTCTAGACCCCATACCCACCCATAAACGTGCTAACTCAAACGTCCAACACTTAAATGACACATTCGTTAATTTTCACGGATTTACACAAATCGTGCAAATTTGAACATGAGTGAGTGAGAGATTTTATAAAAGTATAGTGAAGGGAGAGTTTTTGCAAAAACAAACAATTATAGGAAGACTTTTTGCAATTTTTCTTATAAATATGTCATCTATTTTCACACCCAAATCACAATTGTTCTCTTATTTATGTCCTTCAATTTAGGTCTCTATTTTAGTATTTTCCTTTGCTAATGCAAAACAATGACTGCCCTTCATTTACAAGATTGTTGATGTATTAGTTTTCTGATTTTCTTTAGCTATCAATTAGTTAATGAGAGGGTTAAGTAAATGAATGGTTTGCCTTTCAAAGAAAAATGCTACTCTATACAGTTAGTCAGTGATTACTATTTTTATTTTTTGAAAATAAGAGAAGACGGATAAGTCTCATTCTTAAACAACAAGCAAAACCGGCCAACATATACACTGGCAAGTTACTTGATCTACGAACAAACTGAATAGAAAAACTAACATTACGAGTCAGAATAATTAAATACTGAAGGAGGATGAGACCTGCCGGAGACCTCCATTCCTTGGGGTTTAGAAGCATCTGAACATATTCTTTTCCAACAATGATATGTTTTTACATCAACTATAATATTTCATGTATTATTGATATTGTTAATCATATGGATGGAATAATATAGTATATAATTTATTTACAGCAAATGATTATTATCGAATAAAATGCATAACCCAAATAATAAGGGTAGAAAATGGATTTCTGAAACAAAAAGTCTTTGGGGACACAAAATGCAAAATATAAAAACAACAAACAAACCCAATGTAAATATAAAATATCTCATTCAACCGCCAATATTTTGAGAAAGCCGTCGTAGGAGACGCCTCCGTTGGCATCGCCGCCGCCGAAGCTTATCATGGCCCTGACGTCGTCGTCGGTTGCTGCGAAACCTGCCGATTTCAAGTAGGCCTTGAGATCTTGGTGGCTGAGCCTCCCGTCGCCGTCCCTGTCCATCGCCCTGAACACGTCCTCCATCACGCCTCCCCCTCCCACGCGCCGCCCAATCACGCGCTCGAACTCCTCGTACTCCACGTACCCGTCCCTGTTCGAGTCCGCGGCTGAGATCATCGACCCGATAACGTCGTCGTCGACGCCGGAGAAGGTGGATCGGAGGTCGTCGCGGCTGATCTTTCCGTCGCGGTCGGCGTCGAGGACGTCGAACGCCGACCGGAAATCGGAGGTTCCGGCGGCGGCGTGGAGGGACCTGCCGGAGGGACACATTTTCCTTGGGAATGAAATGAGGGTTTAGGGATGGGAGAGATTTGAAATTGGAGGAGAGTTTGTTTGGCTACGAGGTCTTATATACATTCACTCGGCTTTGGGCTTCAGAATATTACGGGGCCCACCACTCTTGGGGGACACGAATTTGAGACCACGTGAAGGAAATGAGTACGTATGTGGTGACGTCAGGTTTTCAATCCATGTGGACCAAATCTACGGTCGTGGTTGCCAAGAGAAAGCGCGGTTTCTGCCCCTAGGCTGGTTGAGAGTGTTTCGCATCAATCCTACAACTCACCGGCACCGCAATATTATGATATTTTTCTTCCAAAATAAAATTTTAATAGGCTAATCTCACTTTAGTATGACTAATATTACAGCCCACTCGGCCTTGCTCAATTGGCGAGGTACGCGGTTGAGATTCCACGTGTGCGCGACCTACGGGAGCTTGGTGGCGGCGATGAAGCTTGGGGTGGTATGTTATATTGTGGTGGTGTTCGGTTGTAAGGGAGGCTGAAGGAAGGAGGGAGGGGCTTTAGAAGGTCGGAGGCAAGGGAGGGGGTCGGCAGTTTCAGCAGAAATCGGGGAGGGTCGTGGGGTGAACAGCGGTGACGGCGGAGCTACGGAGTTCAGTGGGCTGTGGTGGAGCACGGTCGAGGGCAACGACGAAGGTTTGCGATGGTACATGTAGGTGAGTATTATTTCGATATCCTCTGTGAGGGGAGACGGGTCTGGGAGGGGGACACCGGTGGTTGGGCAGAGAAAATCCGGCGATTAGTTTGTCGCGAGATCGAGGGCAAACGGATCCAGGAGGGGCTTATCGGGGGGTAGGGTATGAAAATTCTGGCGACTTGATTGTTGTGGCTTTATTAGGTTGATAGCTCAGTAATCGGGGGTATAAGGAGTTCTCTGGCGTCGATGGTCAGATCTATGTAAGCATATCGAACTAGAGGGTCTTGGTTTTCTTAAACTTCAATATGTTTTTGTGGCAAGGTCGGCTTAACATTTATTCAGGCCTAAAGCAAAAATTACAAAATGGGCCTTTTCTTTTTTATATAAAAGAAGCCAATAATTTGGATATTTTATTATTTAGAAAATTACAACATATATTAATTGTAATTTTCTTCAAGAGCAAACCAAAAAAATTGATATTGCTTGTACATACTTGGATTTAAGCAGTAACATAATTACTTATTGACTCTATACTCTTATCTGAGACATAAACCTCAACTACATGATAATTGGAAAATTAATAATAATACCATAGATTTACAGCTATAGAAACTTAAAACCCTATTCTGTTCAATACCAAATCAACAAATATAAATTACAAAGAACTTTAATTTTTTCATGACTAATGTTTTTGTTGTTTTGAAAGACAATTTTCCAGCTCCAGCTCTATGTTTATGCATAGAAAATCTCCTCTCGTAGAGTCAGTCAATTGAAATTTTTCAACCTGCAGGAATGTTGTGTCAATATACTGTATACTAACTATTCTTTACACGGGACGAACACAGAATCGTCATTGTACTCTTCCATGCCTCTACAAATGAGTCGTAAATCAAAGAACCTGTTGATAACCAACAAAACGAATAAGAACATATAAATTCAATTTGAAAATCCAAATAAGCCCTAATCAAAAAGGTTCGTCCCAAATCGGTAAATATTCAATTTACTCGAAAGACCATAAATCAAATTTGAAAAATACCACAAATCATATGATACTGATAAATCACATACCCAATAAACCAAAACATTAAAAAAATCAGTTTTAAACAAATTAGGGATATTACATTCTACTTACACCAGCAAAAGTAGCAAATCAAGTGGCTCAGACACTAGGAGATCTGCACATTTCTAGCCGGAATGGACGAAGAAGGAATTTCTGGCCGGATGAACGAATTTTATCAAAAAAAGATGAACTAATTTTAGATGTGTATGTGGATCCGTATTGAATTTATAGACCAATAGTTCAAATATTTGTATGAAGAAGTCGATGAGTCTCCTATTCATGTTCAAATTTGAACAGAACCAAAAAGAAAAATTGGGAAGTGGGAAAGAATCAATACATCAGAATAAAAATTGAAAGAAGGAAAGCAAAAAAATTAAATCGGTAATTGGTGGAGACGATTCGGCGCACAAAGAAAGAGGAAAGAAAAAATTAAATTTGTAGCTGGGGACGAACACTAATAAAAGGAAAAGCACTGGATTCATTGGGAATATAAAGTTGGAACGCAAATCAAGCACTGGAATCATCGGCGTTCACGTCCTATTTCTACGAGAATGTTGTTTAGGTTTTCAAAGATTTTTGGGCAATAATGTTTACGTTTTCAATATTTATGGGCCTTCTTCTACAAGAAAATGGGCCTTAAATAAGCAAGTAAAATGGCTTTGCCTCGGTGGGCCTAAAGCAGCCGCTTGGGCTGCTTTATGGTCAGGTCGACCTGCTTTGTGGTGTCTCATTGGGCCATTTGGGTTTATAGATGACACGAGATTCTTGAGTTGGGAAGAGAATTGGAGGTTTATTTAGGGTGGTGTACTAGGGGCTTGCTCCAAGTGTTTTCGGGGTGATTCTTGTAAATTATTTGCGAAGAGTCTCAACCCATTCGAGGTGGAAACTTTTGCAAGAAGATTTTCGTTGCACTATTATTTATTTTGCTCGTCGTTCTCGGGGTGGATCTTGTAATGAATTTGTGGAGAGTCTCAACCCATTCGAGTTGGAGGCCGCGAGGTTGCAAGAGACATGTCGTTGAGCTATCTTTTATTTCGCTAGATGTTCTTGTAATTTCATGGCACATAAATTAGCCAGATATGCTTTAACTAACAGTAGCTACGATCATGGTGAAGGGTATGTCCCACCATCTAAGCTATTGGTTGTCCGGTGTAATGTCGGGTTAGTTGCTTTATAATTAATAATATGTCGCGATTTCTCTCAAAAATATATTATAGCTCACTCTAACAATAGATTCATTTAATGGAGGGTGCCAAAATCAGTCATTCAATTGGAGATACCAACTCAAAATTATGGTCAAATTTGAAAGAAAAAAAGAGAAAAAATGACATTTCTGTTAAAAATTATTTATTTTTAATTTTCAAAATTTCGTGTTTCAAAAGTAACAAAAATACCCTTCTTTCTTCACTTTTAAAATCATTATTTATTAACTTATTAAATTGTTTTTAAAGAAAATTAATTCATTTTTATTACACATCCTCTTCTATCCTCGTCGGTCCCAATTCCTCTTCTCTCTCTAGTTCAGCGACAGTCTCCTTCCTAAATCCTCAACATCTACTTCTCAACTATTATCTCTCCCTAACCTTTTCATTCGCTTCTCTCATCCTTACAGTTTGACTAAGTTGCCTCACCGGAAAGTCTTGAGCCTCCAATGTGAATCTCCATAGAAACCGAAAAGACCTACCCTAAGAAACTCTCTTCTGCCTCGCCCTTTTTCCTCAGGATTCTCTGGCCACCTCCGTCTAGCCGTTCTCGAGCTTCCTCTGCTTTGCCTCCAAGATACCCTCTCCTTCCCAGATTCCAACCTCTATCCTCCTTGCGTCTTCTGCCAAAACGCAAAGCCCATGACTCCATATCACACTGAGTTGCCGAGAAAATCCCTTCTTTAACCGGCGGAGGTGAGTGACTGACACCAAATGAAGGCATAACCATATGGTCAGAAAACGTCCAAGACTACCTGGAATCGGCCATTTAGAGAGAGTATTTCAAAAAAATTATAGGTCTAGCGGCCTTGTTTCGTGAGATCCCCAATCAAAGATCTACGATTTTCAATTTTTTCATCCTCTATAAATCTAGAGACAAAGACAATCGTAATTCTACGATTTTCAATTTTCATATGTTGGTTTGAATTAAATTTGAAAATTTTCATCATATGTGAATCTGGAGGGTATTGGTTTGAAATTTGAACCATCATTTGCGAATGGGAAATAAACTTTAAATTTGAACCATCATCTAAAACTTCAAACTCACAAAGTCGTAGTTCATCTTAGAAAGAAAGAGCTTCTCTAGAATATGAGCGATTGAAATCGACCTCCCTCAAGACCCCTTCTTTCGCCGCCGTCCAAATCATTAAAAAAATTAATTTGAGTGCTTTAGAAAAAGAAGAACATATTGAATGGGAGATGTTTTTATAAACATGACAACATTATTTAATCATGGATTATTGAAATAATAAAAAAATTGTTAATATATGGGCCAAGGCCTACTACATGTAACCCTAGTACTGTATCTGTATGTGTAAACTCTAGCCGTCATATCTCATGTAAATGCTAGATTTTCAATTAAGATCTTACAGAAGAAGTCTACATGGAGCCTCCTCCTAGGTATGAGCATCCGCTAAACACAGTCTGTCGCTTGAAGAAGGCTATGTATGGACTCAAGCAAGCTCCGATGGCATGGTTCTCAAAGTTCAGTGGGAAGATGATCTTGGCTTCACCTCCAGTTCATATGACACCGCCTTGTTTGTCAGAAAAAATTCCCGTGGTCACATCCTGCTTCTACTTTATGTGGATGATATGATTATCATCGTAGACGATGATTCTTCTATCTCCGACCAGAAGAGCGAGCGTAAAAACATTTTGAGATGAAGGACCTCGGTAAGCTCGCATATTTCCTTGGTACGGAAATCTCATCGGTACCTTCAAGTTTTCACTTATCACAAGTTAAATATGCAGTTGACCTTATTTCTTGAGCAAGTTTATCAGAGAGCAAGATTGCCTCCACTCTCATCGAGGACAACATGAAGCTTACACCTTCTGATGACAAACTTCTTCAAGATGCTACCTTGTATCGACAACTCGTAGGCAGTCTCGTACATCTCACTGTCACTTGTCCAGACATTGCCTATGCAGTTCATATTGTCAGCTTGTTCATGAGCGCACCGCGAACCACACACGATGAGGCTATCCTCCGAGTACTTCGCTATGTACGAGGCACTCTATCTAAAAGTCTTCATTTTGCATGTGCTACACCTATGGTGCTACAGATATTTTCAGATGCATATTGGGCTGGTGATCCTATTGATCAACGCTCTACGACGAGATACTGCTTCTTTCTCAGTAGCTTTCTCATCTCTTGGAGTAGTAAGAATCATACAACTATTGCTCGCTCTAGTATAGAGGCCGAATACCGTGCTCTTGCAGACACCACCCCTGAACTCCTTCGGCTTCGGTGGCTCATTGATGACATGGGCGTTACTTACAGCTCAGCCACTTCTATCCATTGCGACAACCGAAACGCCATTAAGATTGCTCACAATGATGTCTTCCATGAATACAACAAACACATCGAGAATGATTGTCATTTCATAAGACATCACAACACGCATGGTATTATCACTCTATGGGTTGTCTCCTCGGACGACCAAACTGCTGATATCTTCACGAAGCCCCTACTTCCTGGACGATTCACAGCATTAGTCTCCAAACTCAATTTGAATCCTCCACCTTGAGTTTAAGGGGATGTGTTAATATATGGGTCGAGGCCCACTACGCGTAACCTTAGTATTGTATATGTACATGTAAACCCTAGCCACCATATCTCATGTAAACCCTAGATCATAAAGCCTATATATAGAGGCCTCTGTAACATATTGTAAATCATTGAATGCAATTCTCTTCATTCACTAATCTAATAAAAATTGATAAATGTTTCACTTAATACAATTTTTGTCCAATGGCAATACTTCGAAAAATTAAAATTAGTGAGGGGCATTCGAGAAAACTAGTCTTTTCTAAATTATATGAAGTCAGTAAGCAAACAGGGAATCCTTGGGTATTTGAACCCGGGTATCCGGGAAAAAGCAGAATATTTGATGGCTTTGGTATTTTATATAAAAATAACTCTGCCAGTGGACGGATAAAATTTTAGTCACTTGGGAGTGCAGATTTGGTAATTTGAAACTTGAGTGTACCGGAATTAGAAATACAAACTTTTCAGTATATCAAAGTGTCTATTCCCCTTAAAAATCACAAAAATGAGATTCACATTTTATTTAGCCACAATAACTTTCTTTTGTCTTTCTTGGCTTATAATGGGAGTTACGCCTGGAAGAAATCGTTTTAGTTGAATTTCGCTTATTGTGTTAATGTAAAAATAAGAGTTTTTGAGGTTTTAAGCAGTAAACAGTGTCGTCCCATTGAAGATTAGAGTTGAGAAGCATTGAGCTTTTTGGGTTTGTGCTTCACATGGAGCTTTCCGTGTCTGGGAGGAAGGTGGAGTAACAAATTCAAATTCCACAATTTTTTCGGGCAAGGTAGAGTTGATGAAGAGAGAAGGTGGAAGGACTTTTGGTCATTTTTGAAAAAACTAACGAAATTTTTTAAAAATTAAATAGAGATAGAATAATCTGTATAAAATAGAATTTAAGAAAAACTTTTTGGGACAATGACACTTTGTTACACCTAACTATAGCGAAATGACACTTTCATACCCTAACTACTTTTCTCTATTTTTTAGTATCCTGACCATTTTTTTGTGACAACTTGTAGTAAAGTGACTAAAATACCCTCCAATGACTTTTTAATTTTCAAAAAATGTCATGAACAGTGAATCGGTTCAATTAAAACCCAGAATTAAACCGGTTTAAATTAAAAATGGTATAAAATGCCCATCTCTGGCAACCGGTTCCAGCGACAGTGCAACTTCTCTCTTTCACTCCTTCGCTTACGTTTCCTTGTAGCAGGCCTGCTTCGCAATTTTGTTTCTAATCCGCGAGGTCAATCCTGATCCCTGATTTGCAGAGAATAAGAAGAAGAAGAACAAAATCAGAGAGAGAGAGGGTTGGCGATTCCTCATGATGGGCCGACCAATTAAGAACCGAAGAGGAGAGAGAAGGGTTGTGACCTCTAGATCTAAGGGAGGAGATACAATCTCCGACGACCGTTCGGTTCGCATGAGACGTCCACGGCTAGAGATGGGCTGAGAGGTGGCCGGATAAAGGAGACCGGCAAGGGGTTAGGTCAAACTGTGAGTTGCCCAGAAACAGGTGACGACCTGGAGATCTCAAAGAGAGCAAAATTGGAATGAACCGGTTAGAATGAATCAACATCCACGTCGCTGTAGGTAGAATCACCTCCGAGCTCGTCGTGGGACTGCTCGGTTTGGGGTTTTCATGACACCACGTCGTCGTCGGAGTGCTCCATTTTCAAGCTTCGATTTTCGCCTGAGCCGGATATAGGGCTTTCGATTTTCGCCGGAGACGGTGCATTTGATTTTCACCCAAATCTCAAAAAGTCCGGAAATTAGATTTTTGCACAAATATCAAAAGTCCCTAATTTTGGTTCTATGATTTCGTGATAATTCCCCAAATTAAACCAGAGATAAACCATTCTTCAAACTGAATCGGTTTAATTTTGGTTTCTTAACCCAATAGTAGTTTGGGTATTTTAGGCATAGTTTGTCACAAAAAATTATCAATGTACTACAAAAAAAATAGTTACAGTTGAAAGTATTATTTCACTATAGTTAGATGTAACAAAATGTCAATATCATCCATTTTTTATTTGAATCATGTTTTAGGACGGCGCTAAAAACTTTTCCGGCTGACTAAAAACTGTCCTATGTGAAAAACTACCGACTAGTGCTGCATGCGGAACATCCCGACTAATTATTTCCATGGTGTCTTGCACCACAAGATACCATCTGATGGATTGAGTCCCCACAATTCTTGGGGAACACACGAAGGAAATGAGTACGTATGTGGTGACGTCAGAGAATCCATCCGTGTTGACCAAACCTACGTTCGTGGTTGCGAGGAGAAAGCATGCCGTGGACCGTTTGGTTCGCTACAATGCTAATGGCAGGTTTGTAATTTTGCGGGAGACTATTTTATGAAAGTTTTTCTTTCAAAATAAAATTTTAATATCATCGTCTACTCTTCTAAAGGGTATATATATACCATCTAAATTCGTTTTACTTTACTATTTATTATATTTTAATTAGCACGCATGTAGATACAGTTTTTTATAGTCCCCTGATTGTCATATTTATGTGACATAGTTATACCCAGTTAAAAAAAGAAAAGGAAAACACAAATGGTACTCTCACTAAATATCATTTCTAATTTTGAAATACACAAAGTTCAAACTTCCAATTTTCATGCACCTGAATTATCAAAAAAAATTCATCTATTTTAGTAAGAAAAACTAAAATGCCCCCTCTTCGTATTTAAACTTTTCATGGAGTGCCATTGTACAATATATTTTTTTATATTTGAATACATGAAATCCATCTCGATTCAGGACAAATTTCTACGACTTTTATTCTCTCGTTCAGCCTAGGGCTGGACACGGTTCTAGAACCGGATCGAACCGATTAAAATTGGACCGAATCGAACTAACCAGTTCTCTATTTTAGATACTCAAATCCAGACCCAATAAATGGGTATCGGTCTGGTTTTGGGTGCGGTTCTACGGTTTGGTTTTTGGTTTTATCCAATTAGACCCAATTGAATGATTAATTGTGAGATTGAGAGTTCGGTTCTCTGGTCTAGTTTTATAGTTTTGCCCAATTAGACCCAATTAATGTGATATTAATACATTGTTCAATTTATGGTGAAAATTATACACAATTAGACTCTTTTGTAGGCAAAAACTTAAAATCAAAATACAAAAACATACTAATTAAAACCCCTAAAACTGGTTCAAGTGCTCTTGTTGTTTCCTGCAGAAATGTATTCGATTAGGTGAATATGAGGCTGAGGATGGAATCCATGAACCAATCGCATTGTTATGTTATTTTATTAGTTTCGTAGTTAGCCAAAACAATTGATATGGATATCTTGGTAATGAAATTTAAAACATTTTTATTTTTGAATAGTTAAAATAAGTTATATAACCAAAACTTTGCAAATGAAAATCGCCAAAACCTTATGTGTCCTGGAGGTTGAAGAAAATGCTCACTGCGTGGTTTTTTGCACATTAGCGTCGTTAATTTATCGATATACACAACTAAAATTTAAATTAAACATAAGGGTAGTCTCACAAACACGCACTGAACTATAGTCCAATATCAAATAGGTGCACTAAAGTATACGTTGATCTCTCGAGGTCCCTCAACTTCCATTTTGTCTCGCAAAGCTACACAACGTTAACCTTCACTATAAAAGCCCAAATTTCCCCTCTTTAGTTTCTAAATTTTCAAATTTATATCAGTCATCACTATAGTAGAACGTCCATTTTTGCGTCATCCCTTTAGCATTAATTTAATAAAATTAAAGTTCATATTTGAGCTATCTCACTCAATTTGTAAATAAATTAATGAATATATTTATTCGATTGTTGTTTGGAAAATCCCCCAAACCAGTCTCGGTTCCCAGCCCTAAACCCAACTCTCCCTCAATTTGAAAATAAATTAACCCAAATTTTATGAATTTTTTTTCTCACAGAGACCAAAACCAAAATGATGATGGCAAAAAAGGACAACGACGAGCAATTTCACGGCTCCGGAAAGGGTCTAAAATGTGTCCGGTGCTAAGAGAAAGAAGATGATGGCGTGTACATAGAGAAGCTTCTCCATCTACTGAAGGGTTGACGCAGAGGGAGTTGTGGTCGTCGATGGTGGCGCTGGCGCAACCGAGGAAATCCAAACCAGAGTCGAGGTTCACAACAGTTGTGGATGCGAATGAATTAAATTCCCAAATCATGTTTATATTGTTTATGTATGTGTATCTTGATTGTGAATTTATTTATGCATGATTATTTGTTTAATTGTTAAATGAATATTGATTACATGTGTGAATTAATTCAAAAATCAGTATGTTTATATTGAAGTTAACTATCAACATGTTGGGCTAATTTCATTTAGGATTTGAGGCGATGAACTGATGAATAAAAATTAGAAAAGTTTAAGCAGTTAATTTTATATGGTTGCTATGCTGAGTAGGGAGATTTCATTATATCTGAACTAAATGCTTCTTGCCGTTAAGTGCGTCTAATTGATCTAGTTTATTAATGAAATCGAGAGAGTAGTTAGTAAATGGAACCGAGTATTTCACAAAACTTAATGCTGACTAGCCGGTTGAATTATCACTAGAGATATGTTGGTTATCGTAAATTAGTCATATGCCTTCTATCTGTTTGAAAGGGGAATTTAGATGAATTTGGAATTCTTGTTGCCTCCTTAAGTTAGAAACACCGTCAATCATATATTTTAATTTAATTTAATTCCCGACATTATTATTCATATGTTTGTCGGCTCAACCTGTTGTTAGATTATTTAAATTTAATTATTTTTATAATCTCGCATGTTGTATGTTTTAATTTCCCACACCTTAAACCGAAATTTTCGACAATTGATAACTAATTTTCCTTTGGTTTCAATAAACTCGGGGTCGTAATCTTACTACCCTGTATTACTTGTGACCGGTACATTGTCGGAAGTCCGAGATTGGATACACATGATTTTTGTGCGTCGGGTTTTGGGCGCATCAGTGTACTTAACAAAAACCGAATCAAATTGAACCACCACCAAAGATTTATTTATTTAAAGATCAAAATCATATATTAATCGTTTTTACGTGTTTCACATATAAACAAAATCGACTGACCGTAATCTTTTTCTCAAAATCAAGATAAGTATTAATCGTTCTCACATGTTTTACTAAGAAACTTAATCAATTAAATTTAGTACACAAATTAAATTAGAAATAATTTTACAAAAAAATTGTCCCAATATCCGTTTGACCAAACGTCAAATCATATTCATCTCCCATCAAGGTAACTTGTTTATCGTCTATGGATTGCTACACAACAAATAAATAGAATTAAGATTGTTAAATAACGCAGTTCATAAACGATACACAAGATTACTACGAAAATAATATTAAAGACAATTTACAATATCGTTGCAATTTGTTCGGCTATTTTCCGGTGAGTATAACAAGAGCTACCAGCGTTGTAAAATTCTTATTTTGCTGGCGTTGTATTTTATTTTATGTCCTCTACAACTTTGGTGTTTTGGTCGAGACTTGATTCCGACCGTAAGAACTCCGTTTAGAGCAAAACATATTCGTTGACAATGAATTTGTTCTGCTGTATTGGCAGTGGCATGAAATGTCATAAATTTTATGCCACATTTATCGCCTCGATTTATTACCGCTAATAAGTAGATATGTTATCTTTGTAAATATATTTATTTCTTTTCTTTTACAAGTCTTATAATCGTGTATATGTATCAAGCTAATTTTATCAATGAAAACAAGTCAGGATTCAGCAACAATCCTTTCTTTACATGCTGCTGTCCGTATGGTGTAATAGAAGGTACAAACCTCTAAAAATTGTAATTTTTGGTTTGTTGGATTCTTCATCTTGTTGTCTACGACTTTGTAGTTTTACTCGAAGCTTGGTTTTGAATGAAAAGACATTATATGGATTAAAACAGATTCGTCGACGGAGCTGAAGTATGCTGGATAACTTTTCGAAATTGATTCAGTTGATTGTATCGAAGCTCAAGACCATAATCTAGTATAACCGTAGTCTCTAAGAATACAAAGATAAACGAAATCAAACTCATAACCGTGCGCAAGAATCACCAAAAACAAATACGAAATTGGGAGAGGTTGTTTTGCTCAAACACATGATCATTTTTACTTCTGTGATGCGTGTCTCCTTTTCTGGTCAATTGCTCCATAAAACCATCTAAGTATGACCATGCGAACAGCTTCAAAAAAAAAGCCCACCTATTGTCAAATTTATACGAAGCGTAGTTAGTTGACCCACTTGGGATTTACAAATTTCGAAGTATTTCATATGTAGATGAAACGCTTTTACTATGTTTGATCTAATTTTTTTTTTCTTTTAGACAAAATATAGACTTGAAAACATAGGTGGATAATGCATACATACAATACATGTTATTTACTTTGACTAAAAACCATTCTTTACCTGCCCATGTGTTTAAATTCAATAAAATTGGGCCTTTAACACAACAAGTACAACAGAGCGGCCCGCATAATTTCAAGGGGTAAATTAGTAATTCCACGTAAAGCCACAAAACCCTAGCTTCCAATATCATCTATATAAACCTAATAATCCTTCAAGCCAGTATCAAGTTCCTTCTATTCCCTTCTTCTAAGTTGATTTTGTAATTTTCTCATCTGGGTTTTGCCTGTTTGTGAATTTAAGTTTATTGTTTTTGTGGGTTGATATCCAAATCTGTTGGTTTCTTCTACATCTCTCTACTTTTCTTTTGATGAATTAAATTGATTCCTGTGATGGCATGAAATCTTTGAGACCTGATTGTCATGATGTGATGACAACTGGAAGCAATTTTGCTGAGGATCAATTGAATTACAAAAACCCTTTTCTTGATTATGATTATTGTTTTGAAACATAAGAATGTTGTGATGAAGTAAGCACTGGGCTCTGAGCAGTTTAAATAAACTGTGTATTGATGCACATTGCAGCCTAGAAAGCTTGTCTGATACTTTATTATTATTTAGAAGATTGTTTATGGGTTTGTGATGATAAAATTGAAGGCTTGTTTCTCAAAACATTCGCAGTGGCCGCCTAAAGCTTTCGCCTTTCGCCGGGCTTGAGAGCTTGTGCTGTTTTATCCTTCCTTGGATGTCTGAAACCCAAAACTTTTCCTTATCAAATTTGTAGGTTTTCAGTTTAAACCGTTCTGATATAATTTTCATTGTAACTCTCGTTTTATTGCCAACTCAATTGAACTGATGGTTTTATTGACGATTCAATTCAACCAGATTAAACAAATTAGATGATTTTATATAAATGCCCTTAAATAAACATGTTTTTCGCTGTCTATATTTAGTGAATAAATTGTACTGGGATTGAATAACAACAATGTCTTAATTAAAATAAAACTTTGGATTGCAGGCATTCATTAACAATTAGATCATGTGAATTGTTCAAATAGTGATTTGAAAAGCGTTGAATATATGGACTGTCTTTTATGGTTAAGCCTATGAAAAATTATGAATATGCGAATTGTTAAAAAAGTACTAATACAGAAATACTCATCTCGATTATTTCACTTCAGAAAATTACTGATTGTGAATCATGGACTTTTAGATTGGCTTTGAAATCATGAACACGTATTTTAGATTATTTTAAAATGTAAACTGTCGTAAGGAACAATTTTAACCTCTATGTATTATGTCTATAAATGATTAGAATCACTCTAATTTTGAGATGATACGATAGAAAAAATTAAGAGGAAGCAAAATCATCCTTTCCCTATTCCCAATTTAAAGTAAGATCGAATATACTACGATAAATATGCAATGCTAAAAATATGGAGCCCCTAAAATAATGGTTTTTTAAAGAAGAATTTGTTAAATCTATCAATGAGATGATTTTGTTAATAAGATGAAATCTATGTGACATTATTTGAAGAGGTGAGAAAATAAGAGTTATGGCGGGATGAAATTTTGCGAGAAAATAAGAGTTGTGGTGAGAAAATAAGGTCATTATTTCAAGAATGAAAATGTTTTTGGGTCGCCAATTTAAAATGGGAAATGACAAGATTCATGTAAAGGAATTTAAATATACAAGGGGCATGTCAATTGTAACTTTTAAGCAGAACTCACTCTACGAGGCAATCAAGAGTCTAATTATTTATCTGGTTATAAGGTTGCGAGTCTTAGGTCGGAGTTTGGGTAATTAGATTTAGGAGTTCTTACAATCAACTTACTTTTGAGTTGGTAATCTATGGTAGTTACTCTTGTACCCATTATTCATGTAGGCAACAATGTAAGTTCTCGTCCTAGAGTCACTAGTGAACCAGGTCAATTGCCTATGATTTCTCTTCCTTTGTTCAATCACCACTAAGCCTACCTGGGAGGCGAAGCTTTAAGATACGGGACCCTATCATCTCATTCGTGAACATGCACTTAGTTAGTTAATCCCATTTTAACCAGTATAAAAACAATTCATCACCATGGCAAATAACAACTTGAACTATTAAAACAGTGTGTGTGGCAGTAGTACAAACATACCTTACAATCGGCGCTATCACATAACATCACGCAACCTCGGAAGTGTTTTGGTGTTCACACTTCCCTCTACAATCTCCATCACTCCTGTTAGAGCTGGGCAAATTTACCCGAGAATCGGCGAACCGACCGAAACCGTACATAACCGGACCGGTCAAAACCGAAATCGGGACGATTATGTACGGTTTTGGTTATGATTTCTCATAACCGGAGCAAATCGGTCCAATTTTTTATTTTAAAATTAATAATCGCGGTTAAATCGAAACCGACCGGTCAATGTTTAATTTAAGTATCAACCCTTGATTTTCACATACAATCAAATAAGTGGCTTATGTACTTCCACATGGCTTATACTCCACACTTCTATCCACACATTCCTATCTACCTCTGATTTCTCCACTTCCCAACATATCTCACTTCCCACTCATTCTCGATCTACTCTCCCTCTCTTTTCTTGTTCTTTGTTCTTCTAAATAACCTTCTCTTCCAGTATAAACAAATTGTAGTAATGAGATAAGTAAATGAAAAATAAGGTGAGGCTACAGTAAGAATCAATCTTGCCAACCTCACATAGGAAATCAACAGCAACAACCACTAGACCAAGCATCAAATTGTGATTATGTTTTGGGTTTTTTTTGTTCATCAACGATAGAAGAGGTGGGGGCAGCGGAGCAGGACGACGACGACGCGGAAGGAGAAACTAGGGTTTTGGAAAAAAATCAGTTTTATTTTGATTTTTCAGTTTATTTTAATTTTCTTTAAATTCGAACCGGTTTTGATTTAACCGGAATAACCGACCAGAATTTACGATTAACTGGATGTCTGGTCTCAACCTATTTCCAGTCGGTTTTGGTTCTAGAACTAATAACCGGACAAGACCGGTTCGGTTAGCAGTTCCGGCATCCGGTTCTGGTTAACCGTGAATGCCCACCCCTAACTCCTGTGCTGAGAAGTCAATCACAACAAATCTCAACGGTACAGAGAAAAATTAAATTTAATCAAAGAGAATGAGAGAGCAGATAGCATAAAAACAATCCCCAAAATGCTTTTACAAATAATGAAAATCAACTCTCCATTATTTCTTGAAGCAGTTCATTTTTGTTATTGTTACAAATAATATAACATATGGTATATCAACTTGTGACTCAAAGCATCTGCTACATATATCTCTTACAACGGAGAGAGGCACTCATTGATTACTCTCTTAAATATCATCTAATTCATGATTATCATCCATTCTAGAGACCGATTTATCTCACCATCCAATATTCAGTGAATAAAATATTTGCTTAAATGGCAAGATTGTCCTTTGGTTGTATCGTTGAACAAGAGATTTGATCGACCATCAAATTTTTCCTCCGTGACTAACATCATTACCATCCTCAATTCTCCACCCACATCATCTCCAAACCTACCTCTACTTATGGTCATCTAAGCAAGCCTAGCTTGCCCCAGACCTTTGATCGACCATCAATTTGTTAATTCAAGTCCCAAACTTCATTTTATAGCTCATTATTAGAGTTTGTAATAAGAGAATTGTATTCGATAATTAATATTTTTCCCTCAGAGGAGGTCTTTCAATCCCAGAAAAATCAAAATTGGGCATTACTGAAAAACTGGGTTTCGTTCGTCAGCGAGAAGGGTAATTTTGGGCGAAAAGAATGATTTTTGAAATTGGTATCGATTTATGACTTACATGCCTTCGGCTAGTCGGAATCATCGTTGAAGAACATTGCCAACCTTGTCGGTGACCATATCCTTACTCACCCGAAATCACAATCAGGCAAAGACATGCAAAGGGGAATCGTCCTAGTCCGAGCTGCCCTTTCCGACCTCATCTCTGAGACAATTGAAATCCTAATCAACAACTCTATTTTTAGAGTCAAATTGGAGGAGATCGCTTGCCACCATGTTCCTTCCTGGGAATATGAGTTCATTTTTTAGCCTTCCCAACGCTCACTTCGGAGTTCTTCATTTGATTCTGAAGCCGGTGAACCGTGCGATTCCGGCGAGCCCTCCGGCGTCAACTCCATTGGCAATCCTCCCACGCCAACTCTGAAGCATCAGAGCCGCCCATCCCTCCATTATTTGTGCCCCTTTCTTTTCCCACAACCCAGAAAGCCCTCAATCCGGTACCATCTCTGAAGCATCGAAGCCATTAACCGCGCCCTTCCCTCTCATTAACTGCACCCTTCCCTTTTCCCACAACCCAGAAAGCCCTCTACACTTGCCCTCGAATTTGTCTCCCGGAAACCCTTTGCAGCCCACCTTAATTGTTGCCGGCTCTGCTCCAATCTCCCAAACCCTAGATATCGGCGCCTCCTCAACCCCAACATCGATCGACCCAGCTTTAAACTCCAAGCCTTCTCTTTCCAAAAAATATATCTTAAAATCTACCAATGCTTGGACTTTTTGCAAAAATTTGGGCTTCACTTGTGAGACTGATGATGAGACTGCTGTTAGGGATTTTGAAGAAGCCTTGGCTGCAAATAAGGCTGCCCCATCTCTTACTGAGCCCAATCATCCAAAGCCCAAGTCCAAGAAGAAATCCAAAAAAGAAATTAAAGCATCCAAAAACTCATGGGAAGATTTTTGGAAAGAGCTGGAGTAATGCAAGACGATCTATTCAATTTTAATCATTCTCAATCTCCTCAATTTCTCTTAGTCACTCATTATTTCAATCTCTCATTTTCATTGTAATTGTGTTTGTAAATTTCTCTTTTCCCTCCTTCTCCCGTCTTGGGAGTGGCTGGTTCTGCCCTTTTCTAATACAATTATCTTTTGCTGAGCAAAAAAAAGACGAGTATATATAGGATACACATGAGTGGAGAATAAGTTACGGTTTACAATTGTGGGGACTAAGCTAGGGTTTACAAGTAGCGGGCCTCGGGTCTCAGCCCATATATATTAACACGCCCCCTCAAACTCAAGGTGGAGAATTCAAATTGAGTTTGGAAACTAAAGCAGTGAATCGTCCTGGAAGCAGGGGCTTTGAGAAGATGTCAGCAGTTTATTCATCCGAGAAGACAGCATGTAGAGTGACAGTACCCTGCGTGAGATGATGTCTGACGAAGTGACAATCATTCTCGATGTGTTTGGTGCGCTCATGAAAAACATCATTGTGAGCAATCTGAATGGGGCTTTGGTTGTGGCAATGGATAGAAGTGGCTGAGCTGTGAGTAATACCCATGTCATAAAGTAGCCACCAAAGCTAGAGGAGCTTAGAGGTAGTGTCGGCAAGAGCACGATATTCGGGCTCAGTGTTGGAACGTGCAACCATCGTCTGCTTCTTACTCCTCCAAGAAATGAGAGAATTTGCCTAAAAAGAAGCAGTATCCCGTTGTGGAGTGTCGATCAGTAGGATCACCAGCCCAATCTACATCTGAAAATGTCTGCAACACCATAGGTGTATCACATGAGAAATGAAGGCAGTTAGATAGAGTGCCTCGTACATAGCGGAGTACTCGGAGGGCGGTCTCATAGTGCGTGGTTCACGGTGCACTCATGAACTGGCTGACAATGTGGATTGCGTAGGCAATGTCTGGACGTGTGACGGTGAGATAGACAATGCTGCTTACGAGCTATCGATACAATGTAGCATCCTTGAGAGGTTTGTCATCTGAAGGTGTAAGCTTCTCGTTTGCCTGGATGGGAGTAGAGGCAATCTTGCTATCTAATAAACCTGCTCGAGAAATAAGGTCGGTTGCATGCTTAGCTTGAGATAAGTAATAACCTGAAGAGACCGGCGAGATTTCCAGACCAAGAAAATATGCGAGTTTGCCGAGGTCCTTCATCTCAAAATATTTGTTGAGCTGACTCTTCAGGTCAGAGATACCGGATTCATCATCTCTGGGGATAATCATGTCATCCACATAGAGTAGAAGTAAGACGTGAATAAATCCTTAAATTCCTTCAATGATGATTAAGATTAAGAAATGATGATTCCTAAAATTCGGTCTTATTATCAGTACGAAAGATTTTGATGACTTTTGAAAACTGAGTCTGAATCATGGTAGAGAATTTAGAATAAACGACATTCATATATGATTTGTTATGCATTAAATAAATCCATGTAAAGCGAGTGTAATCGTCAACAAATATGACAAAGTAACGAGAACCACCCATAGAACGAGTAGGCGACGTGCCCATAAGTCATAGTGAATTAAATCAAAAGGTGCAAATGAACGTGACTCGTTTGTAGAGAAGGGAAGTTTGTGGTGTTTACCAAGTTGACACAAACCACAATTGCTAATTTTTGTGGGAAGAATGATGTTTGAGACGAGAGTGCCAACGATCAGCAGAGACGACAACACCACAATGATAAGATGTGGATGAAGAAAGTCGTAAATATGTGAGCTCAAACCGCCGACCCGTCTTTCGCCCTTTCCTATATATTTGTCCCGTCTTCGGATCCTGCACAGTGACAGACGGGGAAGAGGCAGAAAAATTTACGTCAACACCCATATCACATAATTGACCCGTGGCGATAAGATTAAGAGATAATTTTGGGAATAAAAGAGTATCTGATAACGACACTTGTGGTGTAGACACAATACCAGAGTGAGTGGCAAATATAGACGAGTTATCAGCAGTACGAATATTGGAGGAATTAGATATTGGCTTAGGATACAAAAATAAAGAGGAATTAGGACTCAATGCAAAGTCATAATATCATAGGTCAGGTTTACCTGAGGGACTCAAAGAAAGGGGAATACTTGAATGACCATAATTCAAATATTTACTGAAAATTGGCTGACATGACGGTTTTATCGAGAAGTACGACAATCTCCTAAATGATAGAAGTACAAGAATTATGAGGTGCACTAACACCTGAAGCAGCAACAACAATGTTGGAACCAGGACAAACTCGAGTGTCAGAAAATTCATATCTAGATCAGCGAGGTTGATAAGGACCATATATTTTTCGGCACAATTGACAATTGGTAATCGATGACATGATTTTTTGTAATAATTGCAAGTATTGTTGTAATAAGTCATTTTGGAAGTAAAAAAATATATCAGCAAAACAATTGGATTTTTTTTTCCGGCAAGTAGGGTCCATGTGCGTGAACAGTACTGGCGAATGGACGACACGCACGAGTAGGCAACACGCGCGCGTGGGCGCGTGAACCACACGAGTAGCCCTGGTCGTTGGGGATTTCCCATATCGGCCGGAAATCGTCTCATGATGCTTCACGCGTAGGCGATGAGACAAGATTGGTGCTGGAGGAGGAGATTTCAAGCGGCTCAGAGTGGATCTGGTTGTGTGAGTCTTGCCGGAAAAGATGTTGTCGGCGAGCGGGTGCAATGCATAACGACTGGGTTCTCCGTGAGGATTCATCACATGTAGGCGGTGAGATGCTTGAGTGATCTCGTCGAGGTTTAGTCCGACGAGGCTTGCAGTGAGAATTGTGGGTCTGCAACCAAGAGCGATGGCGGGGCTTGGCTGCGATACGCGAGGTTGCGGCGAGAACTGGTTGGTCCTCAGTGTGATTCGCGATCATCAATGAAGCACAGTGAATTCGGTGATGTCGAGTTGCTTCAGTGGAGTTTGTGAGGATGATGCTTCAGTGGAGTTTGTAGGATTTGTGCCCTAGTCCAATACAAAGTAGTCCGTAGTAGTTTTATCATCGTATGCAATAAAATGAAATCGGCATTATATTACTATTGTGTTG
>JAYMTP010001948.1:0-21595 GCA_036897365.1 Geranium brycei
TAAATTTGTTTGTTATTATTATTAGGTATTCAAATTAGTTTAGGAAAAAAATTGTAATCCAACAAAATTCTAATCTATATTAAATTGGTTTGTTGTAATCAAACAAAAATACTAATCTATATTAAATTAAATTTATTTTTGAAATTAACAAATTATTTAAATTCTAAATTCTAAAAAATTGAATAATACTTATTCTATTGAAAGGGGCGCCACGCGACAAATGTGAAGATTTTCCTTCTATACATATATAGATTTGCATGTTGATAATTGAGTCTCAATGAGAATATGTATGTGTTATTTATTTTTGTGTTATTTAACTTTGTTTGCAAACTTTATAATTTGATTGAATTGTAATAGTTATTCTTAATATTATAATTATAATTTTGTTAGTATTTTTAACAGGGAAAAATAATAATGTACACACTATGAGTTTGGGTCTTTGGAACATATGTTGGCATTTCATAAGAACTACCGCCCAAAAATAGGTCACGTGCGTGCACGTGATTTTTTTAGTAAAAGAAACACTTAAAGTACCATTACCTAAAAAACAAAAGTCAAAGTAAACATTGGGTTGTCTTTTACTACAAGCTCAAGACGACGGAGTTGGATTCATTCCGGTGAGCTCACGACGATGGAGTTGAATTCACTCACTCATCGGCAACATCCTAACCTACCGGTCGTCAATTAGAAAAACTATAAACCCTAAGAGCTACTGCCACTGGTTTCGAGTCATGTCGCATACTCCAAAGGCCTCTAAACCCCTTGATCCCACTCAAATATGCATATACGTTCGTATTCACTCGTGATTTTAAATCCTAATGTCACATATGACTTGACTCATCGTAATGGCTTGGTGAGACACGTACAATTACACTCACTTTACCGCATTAGATATGGTTTCTAATTATTTTTGTATACTCATTCACTTGCATGTTTGCTTAATACAATTATGCTATTATAGTCTCCCTTGCCCACCCGAGCCAACTCATCGTGGTGGATCGATAGAAGATGTGTACACTAAGACTAACCTATCTCGACGAGATGCATGCAACCAAATTCTGGTACCATTTTCCCGGGAGAATCGAGTCTTTTTGTAGGAAGAACACTCATAAGGAAATAATGATTGATTCTCGAGAAATAAGTGTGGGTAGAAAGAAACGTCGTCGAGATTGGTCGAATTTTAAATATCATTGTATATTTTCACTTCTTAAAATCTTGACCACAAACATCATTCACAAAAAAAATCATTTTCTCATGATTGAGTTTTTTATCTATAGAAATTCACAATTCACACATATTTTCGAACAAGTGATTTACTAGAAATTTAACTCAAAATTTTATATGAGATTGACACTCTCAATTGAACTACCCACAATGAAATATTATAAATATAATATAGAATTAAGTAAGTACTAAATAAATATATTAATGTACTTGTTGAATTTTGAAATGTTTTCATTTAATTTAAATTTAGCTCGAATTCAACTACGTCTTTTCGAAAAGAATATTTAGTGAATTTTTTTTTACTTTTGTTCACTATCTTTTAATAAAAGTCTTTGAAACCTTGCAAAAATAAAATGAGGTTAATGTGGCGTAGTGGTTATCACGTCAATCTTACACACTGAAGGTCTCCAGTTTGATCCTGGGCAGCAACAAAACTTAAGCTTTTATTTATTTATTTCCTTTTAAATTCAAAATCTAGATTTGTCGGCTCAGAGTGTGACTGCGTGTCCCATTTCTCTGCGATTTTGAAAATCCTTCGTTTTCCCTCGTTTTCTCGGCTCCCAAACGCAGGTACGAAACCATAATAGCGATTTTGGGTTTAATTTTTGTTCTCCGTTGCACAATGCCTTTCTCGCTCCTCCTCGTTTCCCAGGTCGTTGTCGACCTAAGTATCAATTTCTCACTTTTGTTACTGACCGAATACCAAATTCTAGGGTTTGGTTAGGGAAAATCTTAGAGCTTCTCAGATTTTTTGGGTGTTTTGTTATTGTCCTGTAGGGCTTTACGCATCGTGTGCTCGTTGTGATTGTAGATGGAGGCTCTTTACTCGAAACTCTACAACAAGTACACTAACATCAAGGTTTTGTAGCTCTTCGATCTGTGTAATATATGACTTGTAGCTTGTGTATCTACCTAAATTGTGTGTATGGTTTCCCAATTTTCTTATTTCTCATTTATTTGGTAAATAAAGCAGATTAATTTGGTTATTGAGGGGTTTATTACCTGATTTGAGCTTTTTGGGATTTCTATAAATTTTACTGATTCACAAATGTTTTTATCTGTAGACTAAGAAGTTCTCAGAACTGGATCAGCTTAATGTAGACCAAGAGTTGAAGTTCGTGAGTTACGTGTCTGGTATGTGTATTTTCTGTCTCATAACTCCATTGCCAGTTTCGTTCACGCAAGCTTGTTTCATATGCTACACCAGTAGTGAAAAAGGGGACATTTTATTGAGTTAAGTTACATGAGCCTGTGATGAGAGAAAGTTACCACAATTGGTTTAGCGGACCTTTAGGAATGACAATATTGTAAACATTGCTAAAACACACAAACCCAGTAGTGACGGTGACGGGCAAGTAGTGGGGTTTCAGTGTATGAAAACAAGCCAATGTAAGTATAGATTTAAAAAGAGGCTGGTATGTTGAATTTATATACCATTTGGAGGTAGTTTTGTTTACAATTTCCCTTTGAGTCCTAGCCGTTCAGGCCCATAGAATTTCTCTGGTTGATTAGATTGTTTGGGGGGTGTTAGTTAAAGGCCGTAGATTTGGTGTGATATGCTTACAGCCTGTAGTTCGCAAGACTTTTGTCCTGAAAATTCAGCTTTTTGGACAAACCACATCATGTCCTCGTGTGTCAGTACGTCTTTGAACACTTCTAAATAAACTTCCGTAACTTCGTTTTATCTGTTTTGCAGCCGCGGAGGATTTAATAAGTCACTTGAAAAATGAAAATGACAAGATGAGTGCAGAAATTAATGACTTGAGAAGTGAAGTGGCTTCAACCAGGCATGCATTCCTGAACTATATGTTTTATTCTTTTGTGATAAACTCCTCAGTTCTCTTAGCAACTTCTAATGAATTCTAATACATATGTAATTCTGGTTGCACTTTGCAGGGCTTCCATGGATGAAAAATGTGTGGAGTACCAAAGACTTTTAATAGAAGAAAACCAAAAGAGTAAGAAATAGACTGTTTGTGAATGTTTGATAAATCTGACTAGCATAATATATCTGTGCTGTGGGATCTGTATCTTCAAGTTACTTAGTCTTGCATTTGAAACCACCGCGAAAGAGTAAAATACGGACTCTCTAATGGATGTATCCTCAAGTTTTTTTTAGGTCTATGAGGAAGTGTATGCTTACACATCTTCCACAACAAATACTCTATTATTTCTCAGGTGTACAAATGCATTAGCCCTTATTCTAGAGAACTGTGTAGAACTCCTAAATCTAGTGTGTAGCAGATGACTGCACCAAGGATGGTTGATGGATGCATTGCACATTTTCATGATCACGTGTATGGACACATCTAAGTATTCTTATTGGGTTTCTTTTTGGTTACCCTACCTTGTTTTCCTTAAGCTTCTGAATTGTTAATGACTCATGTGCACTGTCTTTTTGTATCATAAACAAATAAAATGTACTGATTTTGCGTCAAGGAAGTATAACTTCTGCAGTTTTTTATGTTTCCTCTGTTTTTTGTTTCCTCTGAGCTGTTACATGCTTATGTTTTATTCTTTTAATACTGGGAAGCTAAAATTTATGTCAGACATAGCACTTCGCGAAGAAGTTGAGAGGGTTCAGAAGCTGCAACAAGAAGGACGTTTTGACAATTCAGAGGATGTTGAAAATAATCATCAATTGACTACGCCTCTAGGTACTAATGTCGTGTCTAAAAAGTTACAAAATGGTTCAGTAAGAAAACGTAGGAGGCTTTCTGGTTCTGAGACCGAGAAAGGTAAAAAATCTCCTCCCGTTGGTGCTCAAGATGATGCCTCAGTGAGAGAATCATCAAATAACTTGTGCACGACAACAGGGTCTGGCGGGGATTTTGAAAATGATTGGCGGGTAATTTCGATGACCTCTTCATTTTAATAGCAAGCCTGGTTTTTCCTTTGTTCTTCTCTGACTCATTTAGTACAAATATCCAGCCGGAATGCTGTAGAAGAATTACTGATGGGTCAGGTATGGTCCACAAACTTGAATTTTGTCTCATTTTCAAAAAATGAATTTTGTCATCTGATTCTAGTTGTTCAGTTGTGATTATAGGCAGTGTAAATGGAAGCGGTCTGGCTAACTGCTTGTTTCAAACTCTTACTGAAAACTTAGTGGGCATGAAATTATCCGCACTTAACCAAAGTGAAGGGCTATCTGTATCAGCACTGCATCAGTCAACTGGTACTTCTTAAATCCACACTTCTATACTCAATTTCTGTGTGTACCTTAACTATTACTTGTATCTCCTTCCTTTCATTGTCTCTGTGATTGTGTGATTTTGATCAGGGCCGCTTTTTATATGGTCTTTCAAGAATGGAAATATTGTAATGGTCAGCGACTAGGTATAAGAATGGAAATGCAATGATTTTATCTAATGTTTATTTGATACTAAAGGATTTGGGGTTCTTGAATGAATCAAAACATGAGTTTAAAGGGTCTTAGTTTTGATTTAAATAATTGAGGCTCTGGTTTGGGCTGGCTATTTCATCCTAATCCCAACTAGTAGAGCTAGGCACGTTATCTACTGGTTCTTGTTGGTCTTAGAGACTTGACATAAAATTTCCGTACACATATCTTTTCCGAACAAATCTAGAAATAAGTTGCTGCCATGGCTGATCTAGTAGATGTCTCATGCGATGAGGAAAACCTTAACACATAACCTCGTAGACACATGTTCCTGTTGACTTTTGAGAATTCATTTCTGTGATGTCTCAATTTCTTTTCCTGTCAAATTGACTCGGAGCCTCTTGGAGCCTTTGACCTCATTCAGTGACGGCCTCACGAGGTCTAAACTCACCGTGTGTGCTTAAGTTGGTCTCTGTAATTCCCGTGAATTCAGTTTACATATCTTAAAAAGTAACTCTACCCTTTAAAAGAACCTCGGTTTCTACTTCTACCCTTAAGACAACATAACTTATTCATGATTGTGGTTATGCCAGGCTTCTCCTTCAGTCTCACATGGATAACCGAAGCAGGTAGAGAAGACGTGGAGCTGATGTATCGCGTGCAGTCACTTGGCACGTTCGAGAGAGTTGCGCCCGAGTGGATGCGGGAAGTCCTGATGTTCAGCATCAGCATGCTGCCGGTTTTCTTTGAGAGGGTGGCTCGTGTCATCAAGCTCCACCCCTGATCGTCAATCTCACTGTGCCAGCCTCTCTCTGCCCGAGTCTCTTGTGGCTTTGTTTGACATAGAATTGTGCTTTGTTTCTCTGTAAATTGTGTTGCTATGTGAAATCTTTTGGTTGTGAAGTGAACCATAGGATTGTCCTTTGTTGTTGCTTTAGTTTCATGTATTTAAAAGCAGAAAATGCACTGCATATTTGTGATATCACAAGACTGATCTTGTACAATTAATTCAATGGAATTTTATTGCAAGAATGATTTAGACCCAATAAGGGTTAGAAATTTTGGATCACAAATTGATATAATTGCAATCCGTATAATTCAGATCATGAATACTTGTAGGGATGGGATGGAGCGGGTTTGGAGGGATTTAATGATCTTTACCTCTTCATAGTCAGATTGACGATATTTGGTTTTTGTCAATTCTGCTTTTAAGGATGACAATAGGACAAGTTTGGAGGAATTTTAAGATTTTTGCCTCTCATGTCAGATCGATGATATTGGGTTTTCGTCAAATTCAAATATATATTTTTCACTGCAGAGACGACAACATGGTGGATTTAGAGGGATTCAATGACTTATCTCGTATCACGTCGGATTGAGATAATTTACATCATTAAATAGTTGTTTGTGCTTTTACTTTGAGTTATTCAATTCTTGATAAAAATGAATTAGTATGGATGGTTTATTTATTGAATTTTGGTCATAACATCCAAAATTTTAAGAAATTTGATGATTCTTAATTGCTTCCTGAATTTGGATCAATGGGTTCCTAATTGCTTCATAAAATCACACCACCAACATTGGTCAACGTCGACTTCAAATTGTGTCATTGTATAATGTCAACTCTTTATAACATTTCCATGAGATTTATTGATTTGATTGCCTAATGTGAAAAGAGCGCTAATATGGAATGGACTATTTTACGTGAACTGTGTCGAAGACGTCGAAACGACGACGTTTTGAGCTCCTTCTCTCGAGTTCGTTCTTAAATAAATCCTTAGAACCAGAACTCGATTTTGCTGCTACTTCTGCGCTCTCAGTTTCAGATCATTTGTGCACAAGCACGAGCTCTCTCAAAATGGCGATGAAGCTTAGGGTTCTGGTCCTCGCTCTCCTTCTCCTCGCCTCTCCGTTCCTGCAAGGTTCTCTTTCTCTTCGTCGTGTTCGATTTCTCAGATCTAGATTTGTTTTGTTCATGGTGACTTTCGGTGCATGTTCGATTTTGTACTTTTGTTCCATCGATAGTTGATTCGATTTTGTACTGCGCGATCTTGTTTTATTGATGCGCGATTTGAATTGCTTGTTTGTAGTTGTGTATATGCGTGCATGGAGGTGTGCGATTCATGTATATGTGGTGTGATGAGATCTGGTTTGGTTTGTGCCAGATTGTTTGTTTTCATATAGGCGATTGTTTGTTTCTCGAGCTTGATCGTGATTGTTGAGTTGGATATGGAAATTGCTGTTATCGATTTGCTTGTGGTAGCTGAAATCTAGAAGCTCATACATTTAATGATTTGATTGTTATTTGTTGATGATTTGCTATGAATTTGAGTTTGGAGGTATGTAGCTATTATGTGCATAACATCTGAATTGATGATTTTTTTTGCATTGCCACAATATTCTGTGTAATTTGATGTATTTTTGAACTTGATAGTTGCTAGGTGTCAGTCGGATTCTGATGCAGAAGTTGTTGAGGCTACCGAAGGAGGTGATCTGGGGATAGTCGGTGAGGAGGTCCAAGATTATGGTAGTGAGGATCTTAGTCCAGCTCAGGGCGTGGATACAATTTGCGTCTTCCCCAAAAATAGTGCACGTAGTAAGAAATTTTTCCATGTTGTACATGAATCAATATTTTTCTGTGATTTTCCAAGTCACTTGTGTTTAACTTGGTTTTTTCCTTCACGCAGTCGTGCCAGCCGGGGAGGAAAGTGAACTTTTAGTTGGGATGAAAAATGATGGTAACATTCTCATTTTTTTCATATTAGTTAATTGTTGTTAGTCTTATGCAATGTTAAGGTGGTATTTTATGCAATTCTAGATGCTATGCGTAATAAAAAAACCCATTTCTTTTGGTGTTTCGGTAAAAGAAATGTACCTTACTGTTAAATTTTAATCATTTTCTTCCCTTGACCATTATCCTTACCTCATCATTGATTATGGATGGAAACAGGGGAGTCAACCTTGAACGTCATCGCGATTAAGGCAAGCGTGCATCTTCCTTTTGATCACCGCCTGCTGGTTCAGAATCTCAGTGCACAGGTAATTTTGTATTTGTATACTCTCACAAGCCCTCAGTCAGTTGTATTTCACTATAGTATCGGGTGATATTGACTACTAAAAGAAGCTAAAAGGACTATCTGCGAACAAGGCACTACATTTTTAGAATTTGAAAACACCTTAAAGCTGTTAAAAAAGTACTCTATATTATTTTTGGCATACTTGTTTGAGATTTATAAAATGCCAATGAACTAGACAGATTGTTATGTAATATGACCTGTTTGAATAATCATCATTATGTACACTTACAATATCAAACAACACCCGATCACCGCAGGGGAGAAAATAAGTATATCATTATTATAATATAATTGTGACTGGTGATTTTTTTCCTTTTTGTTTGATGTCAAATTTATGACTTTATTTTAGATGTTTATATGTAATTTTGTACTTTGTGAACGTGTGTATAATTTCCTCTGCTATGTAAACACTTTTTTCATTGGATTGTTATTGCTTTACTCAATTTCTTGCATGTTTTTGACCTGAACTTACATTTTAGGGATTCAACAAAGCAACAATTCCACCTTCAGCACAAGCTACTTTCCCATACATTTTTGCCGTCAGCAAGTACTTGCAGGTACGTTCTTCCACCTTTCAGCACAGTTGTATCAGTCTATATCTCTTTTTGCAGTCATATATGATCCATTATGCAAACAACCACTTTGTTTACCTCGAGAAATTGTTTTACGCAGCCCGGCACCTTTGATCTTGTTGGCACCATTGTTTATGAGATTGACCAGAACCCCTACCAAAGCGTGTTCTACAATGGTACCATCGAAGTTGTTGAGGCCGGCAGTCTTCTCAGTATCGAGTCTGTTTTCCTGATCACCCTCGGTATTGCTCTTCTCGTGCTTCTCGGTTTGTGGGCACATGGCCAAATACAGAACCTGTCTAAGGTACACTCATACGCTACAACTTTCCTTTACCATAACTTATTCAAGTAGCGACAACTACATGCCTATGATATAATGAAAGGGAAAATTTGAAAAAGGTTCCCTATTATATGACACTTTTGCAAAAGGGTGCTGCATTGTTTGCATTTTGTGTGTGCAATATGTGTACTTTTTATATGAAAATGACAAAATTACCCCTGAAATTTTAGTCTAGTTACTGTGATGGTTCTTTTCAAAATTGAACCTTCAATTAATAATGTCATTGAACTCGATAAAATCCTTTAAGGCAAAGGGTTTTTCCCTGTCTGCCAACAAAATCAGTCAGGCCCATAAGTTTCCTTTAATCTCAATCCATCTCTTATTCACATAATCTCTTGATTTATTTATTTTGGGACCATGTTGTAAATAATTTATTTATTTTGTGTTTACCTAGAAATCTAAGAGAGCGCCAAAGGTGGAAGTCGGAACCAGGAGTACAGATGCCTCCATGGATGAATGGCTGCAGGTACATACTCAGCATTTCTAATCTAAAATTTGTTATTTCTGTCAGTGTTCTAATTGGGAGCAAATCAGGATTAATCGGACTAGTTGGGGATTTTTACAACCTGTATCTCAACATGCTGTTTTGTCATAACTCTTTCTCTATTTTTTTCTTTCCACTTCCTAATCATAAATAATGTTTCTTATATTATCCTTTTTCTTATGATTTTGACGAACAGGGAACTGCATATACTCAGTCGCTTTCGAGCAAATCCAAGAAGAAGAAATAGATCTTCCATCAAAGATATCTGCGCGCATATGTAATTCACACCAGACCTCAAAAGAAACCTAGGAATTGAATTCTCAGTTCATGTTGGGACTTTTTTTTAACATTTTAAAGTTTCTTTTAGATGATACCCAGAGAGTTGAGCTTTGTTGGAGTGAGGTGGGAATGATTCAATTGTCTAAAACCTCAGGATTGTTTCCATTATAATTTTCAGTAGGTCTCATTCATATTTGCTCCAGTTTCTATTTTATTTGGGATCAACCTGTAACTGAAACTGTTACTGAGACTCTACTATACATGGCTGGCTAAGGATGTGCATGGGAAATTAAACAAATCAGACCGAATTCAAGCTTAATTATATAATTTTATTCGAGTTTGAGTTGAGATCGAACCGAACTATATAACTTCATCCGAGCCCGAGTTGAATTTGAGCTTTAACCATATAGTTTTGTCCGAGTTTGAATTTGAGTTTGAATCGAGCTTGAATTGGAACATTTAACTTCATTCGAGTTCGAGCCGAGTATGACATGAACCACATAACTTCACTTGGATTCAAGCCGAGCCAAGTTGAAACGAAACATTTGTTTTTTGAACCAAGCAGAATTTTAATAAATAAAATTAAGTTCGATTCAACTCGTTTACAAAGCACAAAATCAGTTTAGTTGGAACATTCTAAGTGAATTGGTGGGCCCGGTATAGTATAGAGCCAAAACATGGGCCTTTGAGTGGGGCTCATTGTGGGTCCAGTATTTTAGAGGACCAAAAGCCGGCCTGCTATACTTGAAGTCCATCCTTAAACAGGCTTTGATTCGTTATAAAAATAGGGCCCAACAGCTCTAATTACGGGTGGGCAAGGACCGGGTTGGACAGTACATGACTTATTTTTGGGCCTAATTTTGACTTAGCGGGTTGACTATTTTTATGTCCATTCCCGGCCCATGGAGAGTGTTGTCCGATGGACAAGTGAGCGAGTTGAGCATGAATGAGTTCTGGATTATTCCAGCCCGTCCATAACATTAAAAAAATAACATATTGTACACAAAAACTTATTGCAAAAATAAATTATATACACAAAAACATATTGTCAATAACATTTAGAGTAGTTTATATGAAAATTGTGTTTTTCGAACTTGTTTGCTGAAAAAACTTAAAATGATTCTTCCAAAATTAGTGTGTGTTTAGTTAGTTAGTTAAGTTCATTAGGCCGGATTGGGCCGGGTTAGTCCAGACACCCCACTTCAACCCGACCTGTGATATCTATATGGTGCCCGTTCCCTGCCTGAGTCACTCCGAATTGGGACTATGAGTAAATGAGTTGGTCCTGGTTAGGCCGGATTGTCCGGACATTTTCGCTCACATCAAGCTCTAGTACACATCGCATAAGATAACAAATAAAAATCATGAAAGTGAAAAAAAAAAAAAAAATCTCAGAGAACTTTCAATCTCAGCCGTTGGATCCTCCCCACCTATCTGCCACAAACACTATTAACTCCAAGCCCCTCTCTTCGCGGCCAAAAAACGCAAACACACGCACAAAACTCAGACACAGAGAAAGAGAGAGAGAGAGCAACAATGGCGGCTTCAGTATCCGCCTGGTCCAAGCCTGGAAATTGGGCCCTGGAGTCCGAGAAAGAGGATCTCCTCAGCCAAAACCCACCAGCCTCCGCCGATTTCCCCTCCCTCTCCGCCGCCGCCACCACCAAGACCAAGAAGAAGAAGGCCCAGACCCTCTCTCTCGCTGAGTTCTCCGCCAAATCGACCTACTCGGCTCCTCTGTCCCTCCCCAGCGGCCCGCGCGAGCGAACCGCCGAGGAGCTCGACCGGACCCGGCTCGGCGGCGGGTTCAGATCCTACGGCGGAGGGAGGGGCGGCGAGGACTCGTCCCCTCGCTGGGGAGGCGATGAGGGGCGGAGATCGGCGAGGTCGCCGACCAGAGAATCTGGGCCGTCGAGGGCCGATGAGGCCGACGATTGGGGCGCGACGAAGAGATCGACGGTCGGGAATGGGTTTGATAGGAGAGATAGGGATAGAGGCGAGAGAGGAGGAGGTGGGTTCTTTGATTCTCAGTCTAGGGCTGACGAATCGGAGAGTTGGGTCTCGAGCAAGAGCTTTGTGCCCACCGAAGGTCGGAGATTTGGGGGATTTGAGAGAGAGAGGAGGGGAGGGGGAGGAGGGTTAGAGAGAGAGGGCTCCAATGGAGGCGGTGCCGATTCGGATAATTGGGGGAGGAAGAGGGAGGATAGTGCTCCTCTGAGCAGCAATGGGAGGCCGAGGCTCGTGTTGCAGCCGCGGACGCTGCCGGTGAGCCCGGTGGCGGTCACACCGAGCCCTGTGAGTCCTGTGACTCCTGAGAAGGTGGAGGCGCCGGTGATAGTGCCGAAGCCGAGGGCTTCGAATCCATTTGGGCAGGCGAGGCCGAGGGAGGAGGGGCTGGCCGAGAAGGGACAGGACTGGAAGGAGATTGATGAGAAGCTCGAGGCGGTCAAGATAAAGGAGACAGGTGAGAAGGCTGAGAGAGGGCGGAGGGGTTTCGGGAATGGGAATGGAAGGGCGAATCTGCAGGAGGAGAGGAGCTGGAGAAAACCCGAGACTGGCGATGATGCTCGCCGGCCTGGAAGGTTTGTTGTTCAATAGCGGTTTCATTGATTTGATATCTAAATTGTGTTATGGTGATTACCCAAATATCTGTTTGGTACAGTTTGATTGTTTTATCACTAATTATTGGCCTTGCAACATTAGAACTGTTTTGATGTTTTTGGTTCAATATGCTTCTGTTGATGTTAATGTCATTGCAGTGTTAAGTTCTTTGTTTCTTTATTGTATGTCCCATGCATTATAGGATAAAGTAGCAATTTTTCCATCCACTGATAAGTTGGTTCTTTGACTACTCATTGTGAAATTAAAAAACTTTCTGCTATAGCGAACATAGAATGCAAGCAAATTAAAAAAATTCTGCTATAGCCAACATAGATTTCTTGCATTTGCACTTGCACTTGCACTTGTTTATATGCATCCAGATTGGTGTATTCTGAATAGTTTTGAAGAGTTTTTGAGGGAATAGATGAAGCTGGTGAAATAGTAGACTAGTTGTAGCTTGGTAGATTTTAATCTCCCGAATAACATTATGATTAGGAGAGTGTTTTAATTATTCCGATACTTGTTTTGTATTTGATATTACACTCTTGGCTGGTAGAAGCAGACCATCCAAAAGTAACTGTCTTTTGCGAACGGTGTAACTTCTGTGTTCTGTCTTCATATGTGGTGGTCGGCATCTCTTTTGTCCTAAAGTTCAGTCTATACCGTGTACTGATGCTGAATACTGTGTGCTCATACTACCATCCGTGTCAAATGGTGGAAAGGATTGTGTTCGGATGCATTATTGTTAAGAAATGCTGTCATGTTGATTCTTACATTGAGATTTTCATGTTTTTACCTTTGGAGACCATCTTTTCTCCTATTATATAGGTGCCCGAGCCTTGTAGTTACTTGAAGCTTAATTGAAACATTATTTAAAGAGGTGCTATTCGATTGATTGCGATGGGTTAACTTTATTTTCTTTTGGGCGTAGTGCGGAGAGGGCCGATAATGAAGTTTCTGAAGAAAATGGAAGAGGGCTTGATGAACACGTTGCTGAAGGTTGATGCCTTGAAAGAATGGAAAATCATGAGAAGTGATCGGGAGTTTTGCAGAATTGGGTCGTTAACTTTACATTTTTTTCTTATATAGTTGCTGCACTGTTCCTGTTTAGTAGGACTAACTGGTTTGTAGCAGTTGGGATTTATTTATTTACGTCGTTTTACATATTACTTATGTTAAAGATTTTGTGCCCTTATTTTTCTTCGTTTTTGTAGTTGAGTGACACTTGTGGATCGGCTGATCAAGATTTATTTGATGTAAGACCGAATAAATTAAGAATTCATATGCAATTTGGCGTATGAATTGTGTTTTGCAGGTTTTAGATGTCATATTGTGTTGATAATTATGTTGTGCTTTTCTTTATTAGTGCTATTTTCTACAATCTACAGGGTGAAGTGGTTGGCTCAAGAAGATCTTCCTTGGCAACAGAGAGGTCTGGAACGGATTTGGTGATCTCGTGTCAGATTGAGGGTATTGGATACGGATTTAGTGATCTCGTGTCAGATTGAGAGTATTGGATCCTAATTGAGTTTCAAGAATTTTTCATCTCTGTAAGATGATATAGAACAGATTTGAAATTGTTTCAAGTTCCCGTTCTCATGATTTGAACTCAATACCTCTCTCTTTTGTATATACAAAAAGGAGCTCAATATAAGTCACTTACTGGGCACTTGACTTGACTTAACATCAGTGTTTGATTAATTGAGAATTAATCGAACAAGTATGAGATTTTAATAATATTGTCTATCGTTAGTTGATAGAACCCAAATTTGAGTGTTCGACCAACTAACTGCATTTATCATCCATGTACAAAAAATACACAATTAAAGACAAATCCTTTCATTTTCTTAGGAACCAAACAGGATCTAGGTTAAAAAAACACAATGCTTGATCATGTCTAGGGCAAAGCCTCCTCTCAAACAAATAATATTTCCATGTTGAACCTGTAATTTCTAATATACATCCATAATACACAAGTATGTATTTGAAAAACATTATATATGAGATGATCAAGTTGTAACACCTTAACAGAAACAAAAATAGAAAAGAAAATACCATAACAATTCCAAATAGAATCACTTCCACAAACTCAAACCAACAATTACCATCATTGTGAAGAATAATATCATAACATATATCTTACCAAAATGTGTCTACATAAATGAAACTGCAAAACAAATACTTACTAATTTCATTTGAACAGAAGCTAGATTAAAGGTCCAGTCCAGTTGCTTGACAATGACAAAACACAAAAATTCACCGATATGCAAAACATCTATTAGAGAAATTACAATAAAAGGAAAGTTACGATCATCAATGAAGAAAATATGGCAAAGCTATAACAACTCACTTGTAATGAAGAAACAGTTGTTGATCGGAGGTGTTTGTTTCATTGTTGTCCATGCTGCATTTGCGATAGCTGGTCGACTACCTTTCTGAGGAGAGGAACGAGCCCGAACAGAGCGATCTGAAGCTGTTCCGAGCTATTGAGACGGAAATTTAACTGTCCCGCACCTCTGTTATTCAGATTGGCCCGAGCAATCAAGTTTGTAGACCGTCCGATCGGTACCTGAGACTGTATGTTCCCTCCGATGGCCAGATCTCCGTGCCAGTCCATGATGGACAGCCCGAGCGTCGACAGAAAACGACTGATCGGGTAGTCTCTATCTCTCCACTGGGCCTCGAGGCTGCCGCCGTAAGCGACGTCACCGCGACCGCTCATGGCGCCGCCCGCCACAACCATCCTGAGACACTTATTGATCATCAGCTTGTCCTCGAGCTTCACTCCCGTCGACAAGGTGTCACCGAGGACGGTAGCGGAGAGGCCGGCCGTCGCCTTGTTTCTCCTGTGGTTCAAGAACTTGGTTTCACCCCGGAGAGTGTAAGCCATGTCCTTCCCGACGGTCTGCAAGTCGAAACCCATCGACGTCGCTTTCCCTTTCCCGTGGCTCAGCGAGCTGTTCACTTCCATTTGGATATTGGCGTCTTTTTTGTCCTTCGACGCCTGCCCGGAGAAAGCAACGGGCAGTTTGTTTTTAACCACGAAGAACCGTTCCAGGTTTACTCCCTCGTAGCCCACGTCATGGTCCCAGCCATGGGTGTCGAGAACGGGCCTAACAATCCACTGGCTGGCCGAGTCGAGGCAGCGGTACCGATGAGCCGGGTTGCTGGAATCGAAAGAAGCGGGCAGGGCTAAATCCGGCATCGGGGCGGGAGGAATTACACTGTCGCTTTCTTCTTCTACATTCTCACTCGGTACGCTAGGTCCCGCAGCTGCCATGTTTCTCATCATCCTCCGTTGACGTCTGTCTTCCTTCAACTGTTTCTTCATAAAAAGCTTTTCTCTATAAGCCAATTCGTCGAAATAGGCCTTTCTCTGAGCTTTAGTAAGCGTTGCCACCTGTGCCTTGGTCAGGCGTGTAAATGGCGGCAAGTCGTCGTATTCAGTTTCGTTATCTGAATCCGAAGACGAGTCGAGATCATCGTCTTCATCGCCGCTGACCTGCTCCCCGGGCAGCTTCAGCTGAGGTCGAGACTGAAGTAGCGACGAGAGAAGGAACGGTAATGGCGGTGCTCGGGACCGAGTCGCAGAGGGCTTTCCGGGCGAGCTGTCTTGCAGCTTCAAAAGCGTATTTGCTTCGGCCAGAATTTTCGATGCGAAAGACAGTAATAGTAAATGAGGCTTCCATACCTGACCGTTCGGCAAAACTCTCTGTCCAGCCCGGTTTGTTCTGCACGCAGTGTGGTTCTCGACTAATGAAATCGGGTTCATGAGCCTCATGTCTCCAGCCGCCTGTCGAATATTTTGCTGGACGACGTGAGAGCGTTGAGTGACAAACATGTCGTAACCAGAAGCAGCACCGTTCGGTCCTTCCGGCGGAGCGGAGGCGGCGTGAGTCAGAACCACGATCGCGTTGAACCATATCGACACCCCGAATATCTCGGTGATGGTGCGCAGGAGCGGCATATCACTGAAATCCCGGCTCTGCATGTCCAACCTATCGAGATACAACACGATGTCAGGGGGCGTTTTCTTGATGAACCGCTTAACCGATTGGAGGATCTTCACGTTCTGGCGTTGGTCCGACCAGGAAGATAGGAGGCCCGGCGTGTCGATTACTCGGACTTTGATTCCCTGAACGGTTCCCACAACGTCCTGCACTTTCTGTGTACCAGTTTGAAAAGCGTCAGTGCAGAATTTCTGTTCGTCGAATATCGAATTGATCGTTGCGCTTTTACCGACCCCGGACTTTCCGAGAACCATGATCGTGCAAGAGAAATCGAGAGGCTCCTGGCCAGACGCCTCGAGATGTTCTGCCATGGCGCTTGCACGGTCGAAGCTGAAGGCACCAACACGCCCTCCGTTTCTCCCTCTGAGCTGCTCGGCCAATCCAAGTCTGTACAGAACCTGTGCCACGACGACATTGTGAGGGGTCTGCCCGAGCCTATGCGCCAACCTTAAGAATTTTACACGTATCATTTGGAGTTGCTCCCGAGTCTCGTCGTACTCCTCCACCTCCCCATTAGATTCTTCCGTTTGTTGGGTTTGCATCTGTGCTGTGGTTCCGTTCACACGAGGCTGCTGAACCGCTCGGGCTGCTGGTTCTAACAAAGGAGCAGCACGACCGAGACCAGCAGGACGGACTGTAGAAGGTGCAGCAGCACGAGGAGGAGGGTTTGTAGTTCTTTCTGGTGTTGGAGGAAGGGCCGATGCAGGCTGAGAGTTCTCTTCTTTCTGAACGGGCTCCTTAACCATAGCATGATTGTTGGGAACTTTCCGAGCTGTCACCTCCGTAAAATCAGCAACCGGTGACCTCAAACTAGTTGCGCCTTCTTGCATTTGCTCAGTTGGTGAGTTCATGGGAGTTTTCTCTTGTTCCTGAGCTGTATCGTCGACGAAATCATAACCCAGTGCCCTCAAACGGGTTCCCTCGTCTTGAATCTTCTTATCTTTTTCTACTATTGTCTTATCGGGAATATTGCCTTCTTTTTTAGCATTCTCATCCGTCTTTTCTTGAATTTGCTCGTTTGTTGACTTCACTGAACTTTTCTCCTCTGCCTGAGTAGTATCATCAACACAATCAGAATCATCTGCTCTCCAACTGGTTGCGCCATCTTGAATCTTCTCAATCTCCTCTAGTATTGGCTTCTCTGAATTTGTTTCTTCCCTTTGACCATCCACATCAGTCTCATCCTCGTGAACGGTCTCATCAGCAAAATCGGAACTCTCAGCCCCAAAACTAGTTTTATCTTCTTGAATATTGTGTGGAGCTTTCTCTTCTTCCTTATCCGTGTCATCTGCAAAACCAGAGCCCTCTTCCCTCAATCTGGTTGCATCATTTTCAATCTTCTCATTCTTATATATTGTTGACTTCCCTGGAATCTCCTCTTGTTTTTTAGCACTCCCGTCAATCTCTTCATTACGATGAGTATCATTATCATCTGCAACCACAGAATGAGTTTCACGTTCTTGAATATTCTCTGGACTCGTCTCTTCTTCATTGGCAGCGTTATCAGCACAAACAGAACCTTCTTGAATTTCCAGGCCATCAGTAACTGACTTCTCCGGAATTTTCTCTCCATTTTGAACAGTTTCACCAGTGTCTTCCATGTGGGTCTGAGAAGTCTCATAGGTAAAATCAAATTCCGCTGCCCTGAAACTAACTGCATCTCCTTCAACCTTCTCTTCCTTTTGAGCAATGTCATCAGCACAATCAGACCCAACCCTCAAACTAATCACATCTTCAATCTTCATGTCCTTCTCAATTGGCTCCTCTGGAGTTTTCTCTTCTTTTTGAAGAGTCTCACCAGTGTGTTCTTCATCAGAAGTCTCAACGGCCTCTTCTTTATGAGTAGTATCATCGACAAAATCAGATTTCTCTGCCGTCAAACTACTTGCATCTTCATCAATCTTTTCTGGAACTTTCTCCTCTTTCGGAGCAATGTTATCAGCGCAATCAGACCCATCTTCCCTTAAACCAATTGCATCTTCTTCATTCTTCTCTGGAGCTATCTCATCCTTCTGAGCAATGCCGTCAACACAATCAGACTCGTCTGCCATCAAACTGGTTACATGAAAATTAAAGAAAACGAGAATTAACAAATTAATCATAAACAGTCGCATCCGATTAGCTCTTATCATCTTAGGTCATATAACATTATCCTATAATTAACTCGAATACACATACAGGCATATTATATACAACCACACAATACAAAGTGTTGTTATTTCTACACATACAATTTTATTACATAATATCAATTCCAAAGCTGTAGCAAGTAATAAACATAGCATACACATCTACATGCTAACCATGCACACTTACGCATATCACAAATACCAATACTCGACACTACTCAACGGAGATGCGCAAACTAAGTCTAAGCTGAACACGTTTAACTAAGCTTATATGATTCAAGATCGCACAAATAGAAAATATGATAAACAATTAGAATCGACCGAACCATACTCCTATACCTGACTAAAACTCTTATCACACCACACTTGTGATTGAGGAACGCCATTGCTTCTACTAAGCAGAACACATTTAACTAAGCTTCTACGGTTCAAGACCACCCAAATGGAAAATATGATAAACAATAAGAATCGACCAAATCATACTCCTAAACCTGACTAAATTTCCTATCACATCACACTGGACCACTGGTGATTGAGGAACATCATTGCTTCTACTAATCTTCAACCAAAACATTTGGCACAAAGTAGATGCAAAAATCGGGATCTCAACGTTCACACAATCCACACAGCCAACCAGACACAGTGAGTGAACACACCACCAGTCAAAACACGAACAAATACAACACACAATCGCAACGACGCCCTAAAAATCACGCCACAACACCAATCACAGCCTCAATACAATCGATACGAACCAGAAACGAAACCACACAACACACCAGATGCAATCAACCACAACCACAATCACATCACAGATTCAAAATTCCCAGCAGAAACAGTTCCTCCAAACCGAAATCAACAAGACGAAGACGCCGATTCCGATTCCGACTCATACATGTTCCGAATTGAAGCAGTTTTCACAGAAAGTTGGGGATAAACACAGATTCATTCGATGCGCAAACCCTAGAACGACGACGGAGAAAGATCCGACTCCGGCGGCGGAGCGTACCTGTGACGGAGAGGATCAGCGTCGAGTCCGATGGCGGTTGGATCGGTGACGGCTGGGTCTTCCATTTCTCCGAAATCGCAACACCGAGCACCAGAGAGAGTATATGTAGATAGAGTTCATGGGCGCGTGTTCTCCACCTTCCTCCGCAAATGGGCCTGTGGATGGAAGTTGATTTTTTTTTCGTTTGAATCTTATTGGGCCTGCCGAATCGGCCTAAGTTCTGTTTATGAGGAGGAGGAGGAAGAGGCACAATTTACCGAGAATCGGCTCGGTTTTAAACATGTTGGTTTTTGATTCGGTTAGTTCGGTTTAGTTGGCTATATACTTGAATTTCATGAAATTCTCACATTTTATGCCGTTTTGACTTATTGATTTTTGGTTGAAGTTTTCTAAACCGACTTTCATGAAATTCTCACGTTTCTAGTCGATTTTTACTCATGTTGGGACAATATTTGTAGGTTCTTCAATTAATAGGGATCGATAACTTAAAATGAGTCACGTGTCCAAATCGATTGGTTTTTAGTTCGATTCGATTTTTCATTGGATCTATTTTAAAAACTAAAATGGAACTGATGGAGTTTCAGTTCGGTTATTTTTCAAGTAGTTCGGTCAGTTCGGTTATTTTTGAGCACCCCTAGCCTCGAATCAATTACTATAGCTAATAATTAGGGTTGTTCATTGTTCAGTTATTTGGTCTGTTTGAGTAAGAATATGAATGAATCAGATTAACCGATTATTAATATCAGGAAACTATATTTGAAAGCGATAGAGGAATTCAAGTCGATTATAATCGATGAAATGGGTGGTTCTTTGGTTAGAACCGAACCAAAACCTGATATGAAAGACCATCAATCTATTCACATCATTATAGTTATCTGTCTGAATTTAGTTTTTTTGTGTAAATCAAACATCATGACATAAAATACACCATAAGTTTCATGCAGTACTAAGTCGTAGGTTATAGTTATTAACACATATTCATCAATACTAAATTGTAGATTATAGCTAGTTATCAACATATATTCGAAATAAAAAAAAACATTTTAGTTTGATTCGTCCCAGTTAATCGTCAATTTTGACTTATAAAAAACATATCATAACCGTAGTTGATGGTTTCACAAAAATATATAGTAAAAATAAAACAGTTCGATTAGATTCTCAACTCAATATCGATTTTTAATCTAAAATAAACGTTATTACTAATAATTATAAAAAAAAAATCCTCTCCACACATATATCTATGTATCTTCTCTCAACAAAGTAATAAAAAATACTATCAACATACAATTGTACGTCTTTATTTATAAAATTATCATACATAATTACATATCACCAAAAAGAGTTATATTCTATAGTCACTTCTAAGATTTAAAAGAGAAAAAAATTAGTACAAAGGTTAACTTCAAAATCCGCCCCACTCTCCTATACGAAGCGTATAAGTCACTCGCGATGACATCAACTTTACATCACGGATCCGTCAGCTAGAGCTTCCCGGAGCCGTACGATCCGTCCCATCTACGCGCGTAACCAACACGCCCCTTGCGAGAGGTTGGGGAGGTATTATAGGCAGATCCAGAAGAGCTCGAAGGTATTTGGACCAACCAACGACGCGGGTCCTATATATAAGTTGATATAAATTACACACAATTTGTAGCTCACTTGAAATTTGGAGAAAATCACGTTTGACCATTTGCCAAAAAGTCCTCTCCACCACCACCGCCATTTCTCATTCCACGGGCGGCGCCACCACTCCTCCACCGCCACCACCGCCCTGGATTTGATTGCTTTGCCAACAGCTCAAACGCCTCCAATTACAATACACCCACAAATTTTTATATTTTTTTGTGAATTATAGAAAAAAGAAAGAGGAGAGAGGGAGAAACCCAAATTTTCAAATTTTTTTCCTCGTGATTTTAGATATTTTTTTGTCCGGGGTTGCCGGCGGCGGAGGGATAGTCGTCCGGCGCTGCTCCGGCGATGGCGGCGAACATTGTGAAGCAGATCCTGGCGCGGCCGATCCAGTTGGCCGACCAGTCGACGAAGGTGGCCGACGAGGCGCAATCGTTTAAGATGGACTGCGCGGAGGTGAAGGTGAAGACGGAGAAGCTGGCGTCGCTGCTGCGCCAGGCCGCGCGGGCCAGCAACGACCTTTACGAGAGGCCCACGCGGCGGATCATCGACGAGACCGAGCAGGTGCTTGACAAAACCCTGACATTGGTGATGAAGTGCCGGGCGGGCGGGATCATGAAGCGCCTCTTCACCATCATCCCCGCGGGAACCTTCAGGAAAACCCTGATCCAGCTGGAGAACTCGATCGGGGACGTGTCGTGGCTGCTCCGCGTCTCCGCCCCGAGCACGGACCGGGACGACGAGTACCTCGGCCTCCCTCCCATCGCTGCCAATGAGCCTATTCTGTGCCTCATTTGGGAACAGATCGCGATCCTGCACACCGGGACCCTGGAGGAGCGGTCTGACGCCGCCGCCTCCCTGGTCTCCCTGGCGCGCGACAACGACCGCTACGGGAAGC
>JAYMTP010001949.1:0-21595 GCA_036897365.1 Geranium brycei
TCAAAATTATTTTTTAATTTTAATTTTGTTAATACAAGGGTATTTTCATAATTTTTTAAAAATTAACAGAAAGGGTGAAGTGAAACTTTTTCAAACTTAAGAGACTTCGCAAATCATTTTTGAACCTAAGGGGGGGGTTAAGTGAAATTCGGCTATAGTTAAAGGAGTCATGTGAAAATTTCCCTAGTTTTTAATAAGTTGTTCAATTTTATTTATTAATTAAATATTTAATTTAAATATATCATAATTGATCTCAAACTAAAATTTCATTATAAAGTTTAGTTTTGTTTAAAAAATAAGAGTCATACTTGAGAAAATCGTACTTAACATAGTGATCTAAGAAGACTCTTCATGACTTCATGTTTAGTGGTCAAGATGGAGTTGGGTACAAAGAATTTAGATCTGAGAGGATATGTGGGCTTGAGTTGCTTGACCTTTGGGTCTTATATCGATAGCTAGTAACTTCAAAAAAAGAAAAGCCAAAGCTCTTAATTATTCAAGTCTCAGTAAACTGTAAACTGATTCGCTTGTTAATTAATTATATATATTATAATTAAATACTTTTATGTAATTTTACATAAAAATTTGAGTTTGATTAGGTGGTTGACCTGATTGTTCCTATGGCTAGATTAGAGTTTGAGTTTGAATTTATTTAAGCAAAGTGGGTTAAAAGAATACTTTCGGAAAAATAATGTAATGTTAAAAAAATATAATTTGAATATATTTATCTGTTCTAGGCAAATTACAGTGAGTGAGCTGAGTCTACACCAACCAAGTGAATGTGAACTTGTTTGGTTCATCCAAAAATGTCCCGACAATACAAAGGATCAATTTGGAGTCAATAGGTAAACTTAGAATTAGAAAGCGTCCGTCAGTCAGTAGCGGTTAAAAAGCAGAGTCATCAATCATCATCATCATCATCATCTCCGCTCCGCCTTGAAGATCGATCGCTCACTCACTTGCAGTGACAGACCACCAAGACCTTACCAACCCCAACCATGCTCTCTTTGGCCTTCCTAGCCCTCCTCTGCGCATCTCCATCTCTAGGGCTCGATTCCGCCTCCGACCTCGCCGGCTCTCTCTCCTACTTATGGCCTCTTCCCTCTGAGTTCACCTCCGGCGACGATACTCTCTCCCTCGACCCTAACCTCTCTCTCGCCGTCGCCGGAAATGGAGGCACCTCACACATTATCAGGGAGGGTTTTGATCGCTACAGAGCCATCATCTTCAAGCCCTCCGCTGGGTCTTCTTCTGTCTTGGCAAAATTGAGGGGGAGATCGTCTGCTTATGATCTTACCCAACTCAGAATCGTCGTTCACTCGGACAGTGAACAAGTGGGGTTGACTTATTTTTTTGTTTGGTGCGGAAATATGAGTTGGGTTTGTGTTTGACTTTGCTTTTTTGGGGTCAATTTTGCAGCTTCAACTCGGCGTGGACGAGAGCTATACCTTGGTTGTGGCTAGACATGATGGCAGGTCGATCGTTGGGGAAGCCAAGATCGAGGTAATTTCAGTGTTTCAGTGGGTTTTATTGTGTTGCAACTTTGATTTAATTCTTGGTAATTTCACTACACGGTGATTTGTATCTCTTTTGTTACATAGTAGTTTACAATTGATGATGGAATTTTGTTGATCGGACACATAAATATATTTGCAATGCGTATGGGTCGTGTCTGTGTGAGTGTATTGTATGTGTAGGAAGATGGTCACCCAGATGAGAATTATGTTGGTAGTTGGCAAAATACGCTCTTTTTTATTTCAGAAGCAGCAACTTGTTAATTACTGCTCTTAGTATCAACTATGGTATTAAGTTAAATTAGCATTTCGGTATTTGCAATGCCTACAATCCATATTTATGTATTATGAACACTATCCCGATAGAGTGATAGATAATGCCTGTTACTATGTTAAGAAGCCGAAGCGTCGTTGCTAGCGAAAATTTAATGTCCGCGTTGAACAAAGGGAAAAGTGTAAGCAAAGAAAGGAGACAAGGCCGGACGGAGCTCCTGGTTCGAATTTGACCGTTTAAGTATTTGAAACGATTAAATGCTTTAAAAATGTTCATGATGGATGTGCTGTGTGTGTATCATTCCAATTGGCCTTTCTTTTATGTTGCTTCTGATCTTCATGGTCTGTTTATTGCAGGCAAATACTGTTTATGGTGCATTGCGAGGTTTGGAGGTGTGTGTTTTTTAATCTACATGTTGAAAATTATGTGCCACTGACTTCACAGAATTATTCACGACTCACAAGATTGGTACTTTTTATACACTATTAATTTTTTCTTCTTTTCTGCATTATTCCAGACATTCAGCCAATTGTGTATTTTCGAATATGGAACTAAATCTGTACAAATATACAAGGCACCATGGTACATTCAAGACAAACCAAGATTTGCATATCGAGGACTTATGCTTGGTAAGTATTTTCCCCTGCTGTTTAAATGTGAACTGTATAAAAGTATCTCTCGGAATACACTGAATTGTCATCTTATGTACGTTTGCAGATACATCAAGGCATTATTTACCAGTTGATGTAATTAAGCAAGTAATTGAATCTATGTCATATGCCAAACTTGTAAGATGTGCTACTTTCCACATTTTGTCATGGTTATATTTCAGAATTAAAACTCACTAGTTATATGCTTCTCTATTAACTATTTAACTGTTTTTAACCGTGTGTCTGATTCTCATAATTACATCAAGTAGAATGTCCTTCACTGGCACATTATAGATGAGCAGTCATTCCCGCTAGAAATACCTTCATATCCAAATCTGTGGAAAGGTTCATATACAAAATGGGAGCGATACACAGTTGAGGATGCTTATGAAATTGTCAAGTAAGATTTATGTTCTGTAACAAATTGCCTCGGTACTTATTCAAATTCTACACGACTCAGTACATGTTCTGATTTATAGCCTAACTCTGTATTCCCTTTTGCATGCTTCCCTGTACAACTGTGAAGCTTTGCCAAAACTAGAGGTGAGTTTGTCTCTTGAAGCTATATTGAGAAGATTTTGAAGGCATTTTGTTGGATTTTGGACACCTATGTTCTTTTCCCATCTTATTTCAAAGTTGTACACTATGATTTTGTATAGCTGAAATGATCTAATAATCAATTACTCTAAAAGCTGACACTGGTAGAATGGCGTGTAAGTTATTTTTTATTATTGATTTTACATACCGTTTAATATCCCTACATGGCTGGTGCAGGCATCAATGTTATGGCTGAAATAGACGTCCCCGGTCATGCAGAATCATGGTAAATTACCTCTTAACATCAAAATTTACCTAAACTTTTCCTGATATTATTCTAGCTTTCAACTCTTAATACAGGGATTAAGTGATTAATCTATTTTGCATCTATCATCCTAGGAAATCTAATAGTGCTGGGTGAAATCTAGTAAATTAGTCTTTCATGATCATCCAACCTCAAAGCATACAACTATCAGGCCTTTCATAACTTGACCTGTCTTTCCCTCACGGCTTTCCAGGAGTTAAAAAGACTTCCAACTGCTAGAATTTATTGGTAGCATAGCAAGAACTAATACTCATATCATGATGAAAATATCACCCAACTTAGTTTTTTCTATTAAGCATGTATACATTACGTTGCCAAAAGTTATGAAATACTTGTTTGAGATTTTGTTGAGTCCAAATACCAATAAATGGAATCGCACCTGGATTATTAATTTATCATGCATCTGAATTCATTCATTCAAAACTATAATTCAGTGGAATATCAAAAACTCTTTCTGTGCAGGGGTGCTGGATATCCTGATCTTTGGCCCTCTACTTCCTGCAGAGAGCCACTTGATGTCTCAAAGAACTACACATTTGATGTTATTTCCGGCATACTTAGTGGTACAACTTTCTAATCTTTTTTCTACTTATTTATATACGATCAGGCCATGCCAGTTTGAGTTGTGTATTTTCTATCATATGGTTGTGTTCTAGGTACCTTGAGATCTAGCACTGTGGGCTGTCTTGTTGACCTTAAAAGATTCAAAATGCTAACCATTACACATATTATTGCCACCTTCCTGCTATTTTAGGAAGTATAACTTCACTTACTGGACTATTCTGTCTTTCCTCAATTAACTAGTGACTTTATTTTTTTTCAATTTTTACAGAAATGAGAAAAATATTCCCATTTGAGCTATTCCACCTGGGTGGTGACGAAGTTAATACAGGTTCGTATTTCTTACTTTCTTGTTCAAACCAAGATTCTGCTACCATATGTTGACATGAGAAATAATATAAGAATAATATTTCTAATTCTGAAGCCCCAAATGGTCCAACAATATGAAGGAAAATAACCACAATTTCCTTCAGTTGAACGGAGTTGTCCTTTTTAAAAAAGAAGATTCTGAAATCATTGTTTTTCTGTTATATCTGAACTTAATATTTTCTCGTTTATCCCTATTCCGGTAAGTGCTGCCAAGAACAACTATTAGGGATAAAATAGTAAAAATAAAGATTGCTGCCACATCAAGTTTAAGGTCAAGTGGATACCGTCAGTGACATATATGCTGTTTAGCAATATGAATTGCTTTCTGATATTTAAATAAAAAGGCGCAATTAAGTGCATGGCAGTCACAAACTAATATGGGATTCAAAATAGGGAAGATAAATAAGAATGAGTTCAAATAATTGAATATGTAGTTCCAAGTTGACAGCACTAGGGTCACTTGACCTATACTCCTTTTGCTGAATGCGTGACGTATACTCCTTTTGCTGAATGCGTTAAACAGCTACACTATATTTAGATTATGTTTATAGGAATTTCTCCCCTATTTATGGCCTTTCTATGGAATTGTACAATCCCCAAAAGGCCAAATGGATATGTTTTCTTTCTTTCTGTTTCCTATTTCCTTTCTCCCATTAGTGGGAAGTCTGTTTAGGCAGGTTAAAAACGACATAACTAAAAGGTGGCATTGTTAAGCTCTCAAAAAATTTCCCTTCCGAGAACAACATCGAGTTCAAAATTTTAGTAATTTAAGCCTAAAGGCCCAAAACCATCCACTCTCCTTTTTCGTTCCCTAATGTTTATTGATATTTGACAGATTGCTGGAATTCTACTTCACACGTGAAGCAGTGGTAAGCACCTGAACTGATTTAGTTGACATTCTTAAACTCAGTGTTTGACGGTTTGAAATTTAATTATGCATGTAGAAATAAGGACCACAATGGCTAGAACTTAGCTGCTAGTATGTACTGTAACATTTGCCTCCATCATGGCAAGTATTTGTTCATATCTGTCACATCTGGCACATTGTCATGGTTCATCCACATTTACCATGGACACACATCCACACATTTTACAGTGAAATTTGTGAGAAGAGCCTGAAGCTATTCTTTGTTGCTCATCCATGTAAGCAATTAACCTCTGAGTTAAAGATTAAAAGAGCAAAACTATCATCTCTCTGGGTTTGTAGAACGTGGTTTGAGTGGTATTTCAGTTGAACATATTTCCTTGACAGCTTAACTTTCGGTTTACTTAGTTTGATTTGTTTCTGTCTTGTATCTATCTACTTAGAGATTTGGAGTGTGTGCAGTAATGTTATGGTAACCTGGTTTTGTTTTGTGTTGTGATTGTTAACTTATTGTCTTCAACGCAATCTCTTGTTGTAAGACATTTTTCCTGAATGAAATGGCATAGCAATATTCTCTTGTATATTGCATCTATTTATTGTAGCAGCAAATAAGATAGGCTAACAGAACTCTCCTTAAATAAGGTAATAGTACCCAAAACAAACTTTAGGAGACAAACTACTGGCCTCTTGGAGATACTATATTATGTGGATCTTGAAAGGTAAAACATATCAGATATATAAATAAGATATTGTGGGTGGAAGTGCTTCCTGATTGGCGATGGCGATTTCTCTGTCCAATTAAGCATAGTGTTTAGTTATTTTATTAGCAATAATTAATCAGCTAAAGTATCAAATAAAATTCTGCTTCTACCCCTAACCCCGACTTAGTCTTTATGCTTCTTTATTATTCATGTTTCCTCTATACACTGATCATTCTAATTGCAGGCTTGAGGGTCACAACATGACTACTAAAGATGCATATCAATATTTCGTGCTCAGAGCTCAGGAGTTGGCAATTTCAAAGAGTTGGACACCAGTAAACTGGTAGATCCAAAACTTCTTGAAAGAAGATACTGAATATTTTATACAATATAAAAATACTAATGTCACTCACCCAATACTTGCCTATAATATTTCTATTTATGTACCAAGCTAATAATTCCCATTGCTTGTACAAGTAAATTATCAATTTGGTAACGGAGTTTTCCATAGAAACAGTATTTCTCACGTTTATTATGTCTTGGGTCTCAACTTGTGTACTTTGGTGTATCCTTTTCCTAAATATAGAAACATTTGGCATGACTGATCTTTTCCTTTGTCTCAGGGAAGAAACATTCAACGCATTTTCGACAAAACTCAATCCAAAAACTGTAGTGCATAACTGGTGAGCTTTTATGGGCCTCCACTTTCAGTGTTATTAAGCCAAAAGCGTTTCTCTTTCAAACATAATTCAATGGGGTGTTGCAATAGGTTGGGTCCTGGGGTTTGCCCTAAGGCTGTTGCAAAGGGTTTCAGATGCATTTTCAGCAACCAAGGTGTCTGGTATCTTGACCATCTGGATGTTCCTTGGGATGAGGTATACAATGCTGACCCACTAGAAGGAATAGACGATGCTTCTGAGCAAGAGCTTGTGCTTGGAGGAGAAGTTTGCATGTGGGGAGAGACGGCCGATACCTCGAATGTTCAGCAAACAATATGGCCTCGGGCTGCAGCAGCTGCAGGTATATGTCGATACTCAATTTTAACCCATCAGCTAAGAACTACCCCAAAATATTATTTGTTGAGAGAGGATTCATAAACTGGAAGTAAGAGCATTATATGTTACATTTGGGTATTTGTTCCAAAAAACTCCCTTGTACTATCCGAAACTGCCAAATGAGTTTTTTTTATCAGCAAATGGGGATATTATTGATAAAAACTAGAAAAAGTTCCCAAGGAGGGAACAAGAACTAGCCAAGTACATCAATTACATCAAAGGAAAGAAACTGCAATAACAAAAGTACAGCAGAAACTAAAAGAAAAACATAAGAGGCTAAAAAAGAGAGAGAACTAGTTGCGAAGTGAGACAGCAGGCATCAAAATTGAGATGAAGACGGTTCCGCGCTAAGCCGATGAAAATGAGTCAATGCTTTGAGGAGTGAGTGGCCCTATTCATGGCCTCCCTATCTTCAAAAGCTTGGATCATTTTCTCATCGGATACTTCGCATGTGAAACCCAAAGATTTGCATAAAGTCCAAGCTCGAATGGCACCATCATGAAAATTTGAAGGGCCGTGAGAATTGGGATGCGAGATGTGAGGTATCGACGTGCAAATTTAGGTGGAGAATCATTGGTGGGAGGATCACCAGAGGGCCTCTGAGGACTGCCAAATGAGTTATTGTCATTGAACCTTCATTTGTTTCAGTTTAGGCTCAGCTTAATTCAGAAGGTTCAAATTTAGTCCCTTTGTTATCCAAACAAAATTCAATTTAGTCATTGTACTATCATTTGCTGTAAACAAGTCCTTACACGGTTGAAGATTATTCTAATTTGGGAATTATACTGCCTATGTGGTGCTGGCATGACACAGCTTGACAGTTGACCGTAGTTGTTTTGGATGGTATAGGGGCTAAACAAGAAGGAACCATTTTGGATGGTACAGGGATTAACCGGAAAAAACGATAGTTCATGAACTATATTGGAACAACTTTGTAAAGAATATAGACTAAATATAAATAGAAATATTTTGGATCAAGCAGGGACTGTATCAGAACAAATGAAAGTTGATATTTGGATAGTACAGGGACCAATTTGAAACATCTTCTATGTAAATGATTCTGGTCTTGCCTCTCCACATCGTGGTTGACGTAAATATCGTAGCCTTAATGATGTAGTCTTTTTCCAGTATTAAACATGCAACTGAACATTATTTGTTGTTGGAATAGAGCGGTTATGGAGCAGGGAGGAGTCTGTATCCACTGGAAACATCACCTTAACTGCACTACCCCGACTGCACTACTTCCGGTGCCTCTTGAATAGGCGCGGTGTTCAAGCTGCTCCTGTCACAAACTATTATGCTCGCACGCCCCCGATTGGTCCTGGATCGTGTTATGTTCAGTAATTCTTCATGTATCCGATACTGCGTTGCTGTGATTCTGCAAGGATTGAGGGTGCGCGTATTGAATGTTTGCTGTGTTGTTGTAAGAATTAGATGATATTTACAATTTACAAGATTGAGTCTTAAGGTTATGTCTGTTTCTCAGAATGTGGTCAAGATTTTCTCTCTGCCAGTGCCGTTGTTCTTGGGGATAGTTGTGTAACTTATGCACTATGCTGTATAAAGGTGTTTCATCTGTTGATTAGATCGGATTTACGATCTTGAATCTATTTTCTTTGCCTTTGTGCTTGTGATTGGGGTTGCTTGGGCGGTTCTCTGGCCACCTGATCGCCCTCGGCCAAACCTAACGAGTCCAAAGAAATTGGATTGGATTGGATCTTATTGTAAGACAAAACCTCATATTGCCTATATAATATTTTCAGTAATTTTTTAATTTCCTCAACTAATAGGGTTTGACCAGTCCCAGCAAAGCCTGCGATGAACACAGATTTGCCCTGAGGGATGGGCAGACAAAAGATGGTTATGCTTGTTTCCCCATTCTATTGGAGTGGAGTGAAGGTCAGCCCAATGTTAGCATTCAGATTTATTTTCAGTCTGACCCGAAAATGCCACATTTTCCTACCTTTCCAAACAAAGCTCATCGAAAGTTAGAGAGGGATAGCTAGAAGAAAAGACGTTACTTTAGAATACAAGGCAAGACAGAGTCAACCCCTAAATAAGTTAAATTTCATTTCTTGGTGGGAATGAAAAGCCATTTGTATTTCAAAAAAAGAAAAAGAAAAGCCATTTGCGGAAAAGTGGATTCACTCTACTTTCTTTTACATATGGGTGCACAATTGTGAACGTGCCGGAGTGGTTATCAGGCATGACTAGAAATCATGTGGGCTTTGCTCGCGCAGGTTCAAATCCTGCCGTCCACGATCTCATTTTATTTTGGTCCTTTCGACTGTGCTATAACTATTTCATGTGATTTTTGTGCATATTTTGTATCATATAAAACAAAAAGGTAAAGCTATTGCAACAACGTGGACGTGCCGGAGTGGTTATCGGGCATGACTAGAAATCATGTGGGCTCTGCCCGCGCAGGTTCGAATCCTGCCGTCCACGGTTTTTTAAATTTTTACTAGCTTGCGGGGTATTATATTGGGCCTTCTATTTGTCCAAGCCCATGTGAAAATTTAAAATAGTAGCAAGAAGAGGCTAAATTCGTAAATTCGTAGGAGTTCGTATAACAGGCCATTCATCTCCAAAACCCTATACTGTTGTCACTTTTGGCTCTCTCTAGGGTTTGTTTCTTCATCTCCTTTCTTCTATTTATTACTTTTCTCTTGATTCCATTTCTATTTGTTTTCGCTATACATATTTCTCGGTACAGTAGCTTCTGTTTCGTAGCTTTTATATGTTTTTTGATGTATTGGTTTCATCCATAAACTTAAGCTTCGAAAAGGTTTCTGGATCTGATGAGTTTTGATTCCAAAGGGTTAAATTTGTGTAGTTGTGAATGCTAAATGTGTTTTTTTTTGTGTTTTTTTTTTCTTTTTCCCTTTGATCTTACTGAAACACACCTTCACGTTCTCCATTTTTATTCTGCTTCTGTCCGTAGTTGTTTTCGTGGCTAATCTAATCTGGGGTTGTTTGGCTTCTACAGGGAAGACTTTGTTCAGTCATCAATGGCTCCCTCTAAAGGTATTTTTGCGGGCTTGTTTATGTATTGATTTGATTTATTATATTTATTTTGCATTTTGGTGTTTCTAAATGCTTGGTGTTATAGAGGCAATAGATACTTAGTACCCAATACCCAACTATTACTATGAGGTGAAACATTCATGTCTGCACCTTATTAAATTGATGCATTTTTCTTGTTTCCAATTATTGATTAATTTGCATTAACTAATATTTACATGAGGTCCCAGTCTCTTATATGTGATATTCTTCACGATGATATCAGTAAATAACTTTAGATTTCTATGCTGCAGCTTTTCTGCTCAATCAGATTTATTGTTTCACATTGTTTCCCTGCAATATTTTTGCATAATAAACTTTCATTAATTTTAGCTATACACCCAATTAACATGTCCTCTTATTGCTAGTGGATGTAATTATGTTGCCTGTGAATTACTATTTGTCTTCCACATGTACAGTACATAGTACATTGCATGATGCGTTTCATTTGGCTCTTATGCAATGAAAGTTTTAAACTTTAATTTTTATATATGTAGTTGACAAGAAGAGTGATCCCAAGGCTCAAGCCTTGAAGGCTGCCAAGGCAGTTAAATCCGGACAGGGTTTTAAGAAGGTGAAGAAAATCCGCACCTCAGTTACTTTCCACCGCCCACGGACCCTGAAGAAGGAGAGGAATCCCAAGTATCCTCGTGTTAGTGCCCCTGGCAGGAACAAGTTAGACCAATACCAAATTCTCAAATACCCATTAACCACTGAGTCAGCAATGAAGAAGATTGAGGACAACAACACCCTTGTTTTCATTGTTGACATTCGTGCTGACAAGAAGAAGATCAAGGATGCAGTTAAGAAGATGTATGACATCCAGACCAAGAAAGTCAACACTTTGATTAGGTAAATTCCACTGTGTGATCACTTTTATTATACCCAAAGGATTTAGTTGAAGCAGCAGTGCTTAGAAATTACTACTGCTCAGTAACTTGTGCTGGTGGTATATTGCTATTTGTTCTAAGTTTGTTTTTTAATTTTTTTTGTGGTACAGGCCTGACGGGACCAAGAAGGCATATGTGAGGTTGACGCCAGACTACGATGCCTTGGACGTTGCAAACAAGATAGGCATCATCTAAGTTCTTAAGTATCTGTTTGTCTTTAAATTGGTATTTAGATGAATGTGCTGTGGACCTACTTCTATGCTTGGTTTGGCAAATGGAAACAAAACTTGGATTTGAGTTTACTATCATATTTAGCCTGTCTGGTTGTTTTACTTGCATGCATTGTTCAATATCCCTTCTGTGTTGTTTAGGTCTTGTGCGAGTGAAATTTATCTGGAAAATTGTTCCAACATCTGAATATGCATTTTCCATGCATATTGGAAGATAAATATTTTGCACTTTGTTGTTGAGGGCTGACCATTAGTTGCAATGAGTGGGTCGATTTTCAATTATAAATAATCTGATAATCATGTCTCTGTGATATTTAGAACATATGTAAGTTGTGTTAATGAACTACTAAAAATAGTAAAGCACTCTATTGTTGAAGATGGTTGTGTGCAATTCAGTTATTGATCTCCTTGAAAGTGTCTGCTACAACTTTAAGCTTGTTGCAGAACTTTTTCAACTGTTGCGAACAATTAGTGTGTAATATCTCCCTGTTGCAAACATTTAGTTTATTTGCAAGAAAAAAGTAAATTGGTAGTGCTTATGCTTGGTATATTATTTGCATCTCTCTATTCACCATTTGCAATGGCTATGGTGGCAAAATGAGGGGCAGTGAAGATTTCAGCCAGGGTAAGCTCGAAAGTGCAGTAGTTTTTCCTGTCCTCAGAACGCTACATTCATCCATAGAATTAGGGTTTGTATTAGTAACAGTTATGATGAAAAAGAGCATGTAGGAAGTTATTGTTACCCCTTCCGTGCTTGCTTGCTGTGTAGGGTTCGGGCAGAGCAGATTCTTGTTACCAAATCGGTAATAACCTGCCAAATGCATAAAAAGATGACGCGAACACAATGTTTCAGAAACATGAAAAGATATGTATGTATGCATACCTCTTCCATTGGTTCTAAATCGTGCACATCTTTCTTCTCTGCTGGTATGAATTTGACTGTGAGGTTCTGTAACTGTACATACCGTTCTTGGAAGCAGAGTCGTCAAATTCTTGATCAAAGACACAGCAGAGTAGAGGGTCAATTTAGGCATGTAGGAATTGTTTCTGCTTTCCAGATTTTAAGGTACACGCCAATCGGAGGCATAATAGTATGAAACTTTCGTAGTTCTTTGGTTTTTGTGCACAAATAATATTATAACTTCACTTCTTCTACCTCTCTCCTAGTTATGGATGACAAATATATAAAGTTAAGGGTTAATTACAGTTTACCCTTACTAAAATGACCTCATTTACACTTTACACAGCTAAAATAAAACTTTTATATTTTGCCCAAGCTAAAATAGTTTTTTTACACTTTGCCCAATTTTCGTCTGTTTTGACGTTAAATATAGGTCACTTGGCATCACGTGAGAAATATTTTTTTTTAAATGACACAAATACCCTCATGACATTTTGTCATTTAAGAAAATATATTTTCCACGTGATGCCACACGTGACATATATTTAACGTCAAAACAGACGAAAATTGGGTAAAGTAAAAAAATCATTTTAGCTTGGGCAAAGTGTAAAAAAACCCATTTTAGCTTGACCTAAGTGTAAAAGCTTTATTTTAACTATGGTAAAGTGTAAATGAGATCATTTTAACAGGGGTAAACAGTAATTAATACTAAAGTTAATCATAGTTGAAAATGTTCTTATTTAAAAAGTATTTTTGAAAATATTATTAAAAATATGATCTCAAGAAGAATTTTGAAAACGAGTATTCTTCATATCAAATTAGTATTAGGCTAGGGGTGAGACCAATATCAAAATTCACAAACATCAAGGCTTCAGTTGTACGAGGAAAGTAACATAAAATGAACGTGTTGTGTGACAATACTATTTGAAAAAAAATAGTAGACCCACCCTGATCACTACCATTTTCCTTTTAATTTGAGTTAATTATACATGTGTTTTTTTTAAAAAATTACATCAAAACTTTATTTTTATAGAACCGTTCAACGGGATTAAACCTTCGACCTCACCATAAATAATGTGATGCTCAATTGCTTGGAGAAAAGTGGTTCTGTGATAGTTGGGAGGCTCGCTAGTCAGTCAGAGAGGGTCGTTCAGGGATGTATCAGATTAATAAAAATTAATCAAAGATTTTTTGAACATTGCTCTTTAGGAATGTGGCGATGACATTATCACTGATTCATTTATTAAAATTTGGGTGTATATGTTTTTACTCCGAAGGACAATCCATTTGTGCATTCCACTCATAATTGATCGGAGGGCGGTTCGGTTCAAGATGTTTTCGTTCTTGTGGATGCTTTATTGAATTAAAACGAAAGGAAGCTAGTATAGTCTGTCCGTCAGGACATGTGGTCTTGGATGTTTAATTCGTCCGGGGAATACTCAGTACAGGGGAATAGGAGGGAGATTTCGGTCGGCCATGGTGGAGGCTTAAGAAAAAAGGTTACAACTTAGAATTGGGTGGTGGTTGGGAGGCTAGCCTCAACACTCGACCAGCCTCCTATTATCCCTCCATAAATTGAGTATGACAGGCTTTCAAGGCAAGTCTTCCAACATTATAGTTAAATTTTCATTTCGTATATGATAGAGAATCAAATAATTTTGAGCGTGTATGTAAGGTTATTAATTATATCAGTTGCTGATAAAAATCATGTTTAAGTGTTTGCGTATAATGACTTTCGAGTATATATTAGTATGGTTTTGGAAGTGAACCGGATTGGACTGAACTCCTTTATTTTAAAAGGCCTCATTTGTAATTTTTGCTTTAGGCCTCAAAAATTGTTGAGCCGACCCTGCGCACGCTAACAGTTACGATCCACACAAACCGTTCTAACAAACACTTCACTCTCTGTTCATACTTGTTTCATTACGAAAGGCTTGTCTAACAACCCTAAATTCAAAGAGAGGACCCGGTCTTAGATGCTGCACGACTTGACCGTTGGAGCCGAGTCTCCCAGGCCGTGACATTATGCCCGATTAACGTGTCCACTGACTGCTAGTAGATCTAAATATGTTGCCTATGAATTGCTATATGTGTCTGCCACTTGTAAAGTAAATAGTATAGTATAGTATATTGCATGATGCTTTTCCTTTGGTTCTTATGCAATTTGAACTTTATTTTTTATACTTGTAGTTGACAAGAAGAGTGATCCCAAGGCGCAAGCCTTAGCAGTCTTCTATATCCCTTCTCTGTGGTTTAGTTCTTGCCTGTGAAATTTTTCTACAAAATTGTTCAACATCTCCATGTGCACTTGCCATGCATATTGGAAGATAAAAATTTGCAAAGCTTTGCTGTTGAGGCTGACCATTAGTTGCAATGAAGTGGGTTGATTTTCACTTATAAATAATCTGGTAATCATGTCTCTGTTATGTATACAACATATTTAAGTTGTGTTCATGAACCAGGAAAAACAGCAAATCACTCTGTTGTTGAAGATGGCTGTGCCATTCAGATATCTAGCACCTTGAAAGAGTCTGCTACTACTTTAAGTCTGTTGCGGAACTTCTTCCACCGTCTGTCGTTTGCTCCAACAATCAGTGTGTAATATCTCCCTGTATTGAAAACATTGAGTTTATTTGTGAGAAAAGAAAATGATAGTGTTTGTGCTTGTGCTTGTGCTTGTTGTGTTATTTATGCATCTCTCTACTCACCATTTGCAATAGCTATGGTGGCAAAATGAGAGGCAGTGAAGTTTCGGGATGCTAGGGTAAACTCGAAAGTGTAGTAGTTTTTTCCATCCTCAGAACGCTACATATTCATCCATAGAATTAGTATTAGGAGCAATTATGATGATGAAGAAGAAGAAGAAGAAGAAGAAGAGCATGTAGGAAGTTATTGTTACCTCTTCCATGCTTGCTATGTAAGGATACTGATTTGGAGCAGAGTAGATTTTGGTCACCAAATCGGTAATAACCTGCCAAACACAAAAAAACAAGATGATTTACACAATGTTTCAGAAACATGAAAAGATATATATGTATACATACCTCTTCCATTGGTCCTAAATCGTGTATATCTTTCTTCTCCGTTGGTATGAATCTGACTCTGAGGTTTTGTAATTGTAAGTACCTGTCCTTGAAGGCAGAGTCATGCCCCAAGCAGTCAAATTCCTGAGCACAATACACACAATGTCATTCATTTTAGGCATATAGGAATTGTTGCAGATTTTATGTTCAACTTACACGCCAATCCGAGGGATAATAGTACGAATAGCCATCTATTGGATCCACAAAAGCTTCGTAGTTCATTGGTTTTTCTGCACAAATATCATAACATGAGGCCTGAGACAAACTTCATATTGGATGGCAAATATATAAAGTTAATCATATGTTATATATCCTTATTTAAAAAGAATTTTCGAATATTTTATTAAAAAAATATATCTCGAGAAGAATTTTGGGAACTAGTATTCTTTGTACCAAACTAGGCTAGGGGTGAGGTGAGACCGAATTTCTTTTAAGGGATCAAGACGGGTCGTAAAAATGAAGATTTCCTGTACTCGATCATTCAAAACAAGGGAGCGATACAATAACTATTCAAAATAAAGACGGATTTAATTCATGGATATCGAGGCAATGACAAGACACATGGATCGGGCCGGGGATTAAATCATTCCTTTCCTAAGCATAGAAATAAATATAGAATAGTACCTTGAGTCTGAGCAAGTAGAGGAGTAGAAGGAAAGAGTGTAGCAGTTAAGGCACCAGCTCCAAATAGCAGAGCCCTTCTCTTATGGTGACCTGAAGTTAAGTAACAACTACTTGAGCTTGCAACCAAATTTGCCAAGTTTAAATATCAAAACCCAATTCAGTAATCATACTTTCTTCATGCTCTCTCAAGCACTTGACATTGTTGTTATTTGCTGTTTGCTCACTCAAATGAGCCACATTCAACTGTAAATAAAAACCCGAAATTGTGAGTTAGAATTACATGCTGCAGAAGGTAAAATGTATATATGTGAGGAAGAAGTTACCTTTTTGGAAATAGTTGTTGAAGCCCAAGTCAATGAGAGTGATGAAGCTGCCATTTCTGTTGCTACTACTAGTGTGTCAAGCTCTTCTCAGCCTGCTGTGCCATAGTGGATAGCACATTTTTGGACTTTTCTTGTGCTTGTGAGGTCTGTGTGGGGATTGATTTTTTATTTTTATTTTCTGTTTTATGTATTATATGAGACCAAGAAATAATATGGATAATAAATGATGGGTGAAGAGCGCCCTTTTAGTTGTAGGGGTTGAGATTGAGAAGAACAAGAATGATGACCATATAGTTCATAATTATTTTACAAGTAAAAAAAGTCACAAATTGTCCACAAAATTAGTTGATTCATATCAGCTTTATGTTAAAATATCTAATTTCCAATAAAAGTGTTCACTGGCATCACTTTCAATTAATATTAGTTTCATTTAAAGCAACTCAAAGTAAAAAAATGTCTGAATTGATTTCTCAAAAATCATAGAAATTGTTTTATAAAATATTACAAAATTCTTTTCATTAAACCAGTTTCTCTTGGAGCAACCTCAGCTCAAATTATTATTTTAACATTGCTAGACATAACACGATGTCACACTAATACATCAAAACTGCAAAAATGTCGATAACATTTACATTTCAGTGTGGTTGAAATATAGTATTACAAATTTTATTTTAAACAACTCAAATTGACATATCTTACTTATAAGTTGAATGACGTGAATTTAGGGTTCTTCAAACTCTTCTTTTCCCTTTACAACTAAACAAATTTGTAAGTATATTTTATTTTTCCAAAAACTATTTTTAATTTGTAGAGTGTTTCTTAGACTTACAAATTAGTTTGATCAATATGTGTACGGTTATTTCAGATTTTTACCATTATCCCAATTTAATAATATCAATTTCAAATTTTCAATATACATGGGTATTATGGATTCCCATGTTCCATTTACTCTTTAAAAATGTATCTCTCAAAACAAGTATCCTATTTTTTTTTAATTAATTAATTATGATTATCATGTTAATTACCCAACTAAAAAGTTAACAGAACTCCATTTAGAAAGAGAAGTGTCTACTTGGTCTCTAAGATATACCAAGTTGTGAATATTTGAGCTGTCTTAATTTTCTCATGATCCAATCCGTTATGAAGATTGATCTTAGTGCTCACGACTCACACTCCCATAAGAGAAAATCTAGGGTACCCTACAGTCCAGATCCTTATTTCTTTCATACCATTTAATAGAGCACATTAAGCAAATGGTATTGAAAATGGTGTCAAATTAGTGCATACGGTTGCGATTGCTCAACCTCTACATTGTCACATGTGCTTGTCTCCCCATAGTATTCTACTTTAAGGCAATTAGATGCTAACATAGCATAATTGTACAATCAAATTCAAAATACACACAAATTTTGCAAAAACATTAAAACACACATTAAATAACAATAATATTCGAGATGTTCACCTTTTGGGGTTGGATATTTTTTCAATACTAGTGATTCAAGACCACAAATGTATTATAAAAATGACCAAAATACCCGTCGTAGTTTCACTTGAGTCTAATTTCAACCCAATCTGCCAATTCAATTCCTTTAGCCTTGGAGCCATGCTGCATAAACAAGAATCAATATTATCTGTAAATTTTGAGTGTGTTCATGTTACTATTTATGTGGGTAAGCTGGAAATAGCTGCAAGTGTGCATGATTTGGTCAACATGGAATCAACTGGGTGCTGCTTTAATGAAAGAGACAGAGACAGTTGGGTTCTTTCAGGTTTTTCATTTGATTAATGAACTCTCCAGCCCAGCCTGTCTTCCTCATGCTTCTTACCTTAATTTTAGCAAAAGTATAAAAGCCCAACACTCAAGCATATGGGAACTCCTCATAAATCAATATTCTACTCAACCCTCTCACTTTGGCACACTTCCAAGAAACTTTAAATGCTGATATCTTTTTAAAAATTTGATTTTGCAGTGAATGTGATGTCAGAAAGGTGATGCAGTCACAGACCCAGATCTTGAAAATCTATATGACCACTCACTCTCAAGTCTCTACCCCCAAAACCCCCTCTTTGTTCTTGGACTGCAGAACCAGGTATTAATTGTGCTTGACTTGGACTGTTCGATCCTCTTTTCTTTGTTTTTTCAAATTTGTTGTTGTTGGAAATAATCAGGAGATGGGTTGTTTCTGTCTGGAACTTATGTGCTGTGAATTGGTTTGATTTGATGTATACAAGGATATAGAGAAGTAGAGCAATGGGCGGTTCAAATGGGTTCTTTGCAATGTGCCTACTATGTGTTTGTTGTATTGCCTCAATGAACTCTGCTACATTTATGCCTGTAGATAACTTCTTTATTTCTTGTGGGGGTAGCAAAGCATTACAACTTGATGATGGCCGGGTTTTCGAGCCCGATTCTGGGAACCCATTTGTGAGTTTATCTTCACCTTCTCACCAAAATGTGGTCTTGGGCACCAAATCAAATGATTCCATTCTCTACCATTCTGCTCGGGTTTTCAGACAAACTTCTACTTATACTGTCAAAACCAGGCAGACTGGTCGCCATTGGCTTCGCCTTCACTTTTCCCTCGTTGAGAATCCACATTTTAACCTGAAATCTGCTGTTTTTTCTGTTGTGGCTAATGGCATTACACTGCTTCATGGGTTCTCCTTCGCACGTGTTGTGAAAGAGTCAGAGTCAGAGTCTCGTCTTGTTATGGAATATGTTGTTGAGGTGGGTGGGTCGAGCTCGAAAGACCTGGTGCTTGCACTGTCTCCTTGGAGTGGTTCTGTTGCTTTCATAAATGGGTTTGAGGTTGTGTCAGTGCCGGATGGGCTGTTCCCTTCCAGGGTCGTTCCGATCCCTCTGGGGCCTCAACTTAATATCCCGGGCCATGTAGCTTTCCAGACAGTTTATAGGATAAACATGGGAGCTCCACTTGAAGAATTGAGATATGATTCACTGTGGAGGGTTTGGGAGTCTGATAGGCCTTTCCTTGTGAATGCTGGTGCTGCCAGGAACGTCTCAGCTGATCCTAGCTCGATTGAGTACCCGGTTGGAACTTCAGCTGAAGTTGCGCCCAATTGGGTCTATGCCACCGCACAAGAAATGGCAGACGCCAATGTCATTGATCAGAGATTCAACATCTCGTGGGCATTTGATGTTGACCGAGGCTTCACCTATCTTGTGAGGATGCATTTCTGTGACATTATCAGTGAACGCCCCAACAGTCTGGCTTTCAATGTGTACATCAACAAGCGATCAGCTCTCAACTCGTTTGACATCTCCAGCAAGTCCACAGAGTTGCCTGCTGCTTATTTCATAGACTTCACTGCCAATTCCTCAAATCGGCTTCTGGTTCAAGTAGGCCCTCCTGATATGAGAAACTTGCCTCCAAATGCAATCTTGAATGGCTTGGAGATTATGAAAATGAGCAACCTTGTTGACAGTCTTGATGTGAAACTTCACGGGAATTATTACAATGACACCAAAAACTCCAAGAAGACAAAATGGTTGATACTTGCAGTTTCTTTATCTTCAGCTGGTTTTGTACTTCTCGTGCTCATCGTAGCTGCAGCTTTGATTTTGTGTCCGCGCCATCCAAAGACGCCAAAAGATCCTCCCTCACCCTGGATGTCAATTCCAGCACACGGATACAATTCCAAGCTTTCAATCCTCAGTTTCGCCTCGGAATCAAACTCTTTCCCTTTGGGCCGCGTTTTCCCCTTCTCGGAGATCTGTGAAGCAACAAGGAACTTTGACGAGAGCTTAGTCCTGGGTGTGGGAGGGTTCGGGAAGGTTTACAAGGGAGTGCTAGTAAACGGGATGGTAGTTGCAGTGAAGCGTGGGAACCCAAGATCTCAGCAAGGCCTGACAGAATTCAGAACAGAAATAGAGATGCTGTCCAAGTTCAGGCACATCCACTTGGTTTCTCTCATAGGATACTGCGAGGAGCTCAACGAGATGATCCTAGTTTACGAGTTCATGGCTGGAGGTCCTCTAAGGAAGCACCTATACGGCTCCACCCTTCCATTCCTCACTTGGAAGCAAAGGCTTGAGATTTGCATTGGAGCAGCAAAAGGGCTGCACTACCTTCACACAGAGATCATAATCCACCGCGATGTCAAGACAACGAACATCCTCCTTGACGAAACCTTAACTGCAAAGGTTGCTGACTTTGGACTCTCCAAGTTTGGTCCTGCAATGGATCAAACCCATGTGAGCACAGCAGTGAAGGGCAGTTTCGGGTACCTTGACCCCGAGTACTTCAGGAGGCAGCAGCTGACTGAAAAATCCGATGTCTACTCTTTCGGGGTAGTCCTGCTGGAGGTGTTATGCGCGAGACCTGCCATAAACCCTGCACTTCCAAGAGAGCAGGTCAACATAGCCGAGTGGGCCATAAGCTGGCAAAAGAGAGGCCAGTTGGAGTGTATAATTGATCCTTACCTAGTAGGAAATGTGAGCATCGAGTCCCTCAGGAAATTTGGGGAAACAGCAGAGAAGTGCTTGGCCGAGTATGGCACTGATAGGCCTGCAATGGGAGATGTTCTGTGGAACTTGGAGTATGCTCTTCAGCTACATGTCTCTTCCTTACAGAATGTGCTGTCTTCGCAGAATAGTGCAAATTATATACCGGACATTCCAGATTGGATTCGAGCTGTTGATGGCCATGGCGATGGCACAGACAGTGCAAGTGATGTGGATCAACTTGATGCGGAAACAACAACAAGTGGGGTGTTCTCGCAGTTGATTAGTCCCAGGGGAAGATAGCAATGGCTGAGGTTAGATATAAATTTAAGGTTGATGCCTGAATCATAATTCTAACAGGGAAAAATATAGATACCATGTTCTTACATATTGGTTTTCAGCACATTATAGCTTACATGTAGTTCTTGGGTGTTTCTTGATTTGATATGTACTCATAAGAAAGTCATATAGATTCAAGAAAGAGTTTGGACTCCTGAGAAGAGTTGACCACATGTACCGTGCTGTAATGAGAAAATGTTCTGAAATAGTCACAAGCTTTTTGTTTCAATATAGTGATAGTAGAAACGAAACCATAACATCTATCGTTGCATCATGTTGATTCTCCCAGTTGCAATGAAGCTTGTTTTCTGAGGGTTTTGAAAGTGTATAATAGATCTACACTTGTAGAGATGCAAGAAATCAGGATCACTGACCATGTAGAAAACCTTAATAGGTTGTTTTCTTTTATCCACGAACCGTGTACAGCTTTTATACAAGAAATATGTGCCTATATGAGGCAAGCTAAAATATGCCTAATGTATTCTACTTAATGCTAATATATTCTACAATATATTTTACTTGATGTACAAGAAAATAGGCCTAATAAAGTGTTGTGCAAGAAATCAGTGATCCTGATTTCTTGCATCTCTACAACACTTTTAACTATAGGCTTAAATTGTGGGGGGTTTTGAAAGGTCTTTATCTAACTCTGTTTCTCTTTAAGGGTTCAAAAATACTACTTTTGTTCTGTCTCAATAAGCTAATCATTCAAAAGATATGTGAATGATTGTTTCTTAATTATTGAAAGACCATCAATTTAGAGGTGTATTCAATTAGGATTTTAATTGATTTTAAATGATTTTTAAAAGTCCACGGATTCTTATAATTT
>JAYMTP010001950.1:0-21593 GCA_036897365.1 Geranium brycei
TTTTTTGTGTCACAGACATTTTTCTTACACAACGTTCCTGACTTTTTATAAATTTCTCCAATCCCGCCCGTCTCTAACGATGCAAAAAAAATCGCTGTTTTCCACCCACCCCAAAATAATAATAAAAATATAAATTTTAATAAAACTTCTATTGTAAAATATTGTTTGAAATAAAATTATGTATTTTAAAATATTATTCAATTAATTATATAATCAAAATAATATATGTTTAATATATCGGAGTGGGGCGGGATACATTGCCCATCTATGACAAGGGATGAGGTTCCCCATCCCAAAAAATCCCCTCTCGACCAGATTAGGGAATTTAGCCATCCCTAGTCAGTATCAATATTCGAACTTAATGTCTCATTTAAATAAAAATAATTTGTTTGTTTACTTGACCCAACTTATGTTGGTTTTAGTATATGTGACTTTGATATGCATTAGCATTACATTACATGATTAATGTTGGTTAAAGAGTTGTGGTAAATGAACTGAATTGCAGGTGTAGACATGGGTATTTCCATGTAGTGAACAATGACTACACTCACTGGTCAATGTATGCAATTGGTGGGAGTGCCAATCCAACCATCAACAGCCAGGGCAACAGATACCTTGCCCCTTCTAACCCTTTTGCCAAGGAGGTACATCACTATGAACCACTCAATCAACTCTCCTAATATTAAATGGGTCATATATATACATATCAGGTAAGACGGCACGTTTAAAATGTCATGTAACTCTGTTCTTTTTATCAGGTGACGAAAAGGGTAGAGCCGGCACATAAGGTGTGGAAGCATTGGAACTGGAGATCAGAAGGTGACCTACTTTTAAACGGAGCTTACTTCATCCCCTCAGGCGCCGGAGCCGCGGGCAGCTATGCCAAGGCCTCAAGCTTAGGAGCTAAGTCCTCTTCCTTGATCCCTTCCCTTACTTCTACTGCTGGTGTCCTTACGTGTCGCCGGGGACAAATATGTTAATCCTCTTTATCCCAATCCTAAAATCCGAATCCATAACCATATAAACGAAACTTGGGATGAAAAAAATAAAAATTGAAAGAGAAACCAAGAAAAAAAGGGAAGAAGATTTATATTATTGCCATAGAACATTTCTAGGTACAATTCTTCTTTGTACTGCTCTCAATTGGTCTCAAATGTACATTATCTTTTTTTTGTGCTTTGATATTGTAGCCTTTTATTTATAGGCTTATTTTCCAATTGGGTTTTAGGGCATAGTGTGTTGTGTTCTATGTTGAGTAGAGCTCTGCATTATGTAGTGAAAGCTTTTGTGTTGCGGTCTCAACAATACAATTCCTCGTGAGTTCATAAAGTTTTAATGGAGAGAAATTAAATATAGAGATATTGTACTCTAAACTGCACATGACATGGCATGATCCAGAGTTAATGCAAGTATTGATGTCACGTGACATGGCATGACTCAAAGTACCTCTTCTCTTACACTTTACTTGTGTATTTGACAAGAGAAGAGATTCTAAAGCTATGCCTCACTTCACTTAAGAGAAAGAAAATTGTCTTCAAAGTTGGTTTGTGTTTTTTTTCCTTTCCATTCACCATCTGATATCTAATTGTAAATATTTATACATTCTTGAGGTCACACAAACATGTTAACAACAATGTAACAAGATTATATACTTTGCCCTCAGGTCAAGTTAACAATGAATCATTAACATTAAATTTGGCGATTTGGTATTTTCAACTCCAACATGCACCAAATTGTCATCTCTACTCTAGCAAAACTCCAAAACATCTATTGACCTATCTCCTATCTCGTCAGAAAGGGAACATCAAGTTTTTGTTGGACACAATATTTTCTCTATGTAAAGATGACAACATATCAAGTTTAAAGTAAGTTTAGCGATCATGATCAAGTTTAGATCAGAAATATCGAATACCATCAAGTTAAGAGATTTTTGCCATCATGTACATATTGGAGTGTATCATATAAAACATCACATGAACATTTACTTGGAAGAACAAGAGACCTTGCTTCTTGTAACATATGAAAGCATACACTGTCTTGCCATGAATTACAGACTACAAACTGTTTACCCCTCAGAATACACATTACTTCCTCCACTTTTCAATAGAAAAAAATATATAGAACCAAAGGAAACTATAAAAAAAACACAGCACAACAACATGATTCTTCACTACAACATAAATTGATGATGCAAACATTGGAGAAAAATAGGAGAGTTTCAGAAAGGTGTACCAATTTCACTCCTAGTTTCTGTAGGACTGTACAGAGCAGACCTGTTTCTGGGCCTATTCTCCTCCAACTGCTTCACAACCTCGTCCATCGTTGGCCTCACCGACGCCACCGGAGCGCAGCAACCCATCGCCAGCTTCAGCGCCTGAACCAGCCCGTCTTCCATAGGGCTCCTTATCCCCTTCAGAACCTCAACATCAAAAACCTCCATCGTCGTCTCTTCTAGAACCGCCTCTTTCACTATCGAGGGCAGGTCAACGTAATCCCCGCTCCTCCCGTTCTTCCCGGGCTTCTTCCCGATGAGGATCTCGAGGAGGAGTATGCCAAAGGCGTACACGTCTGTTCTCGAGCTGCATTTCTTCATTTTCTGGAGCTCGGGGGCTTTGTATCCGTCGGTCTTGGCGAGAGCCACCATCTCGTCGGCTACTGACGGGAGCATTACTTTGTCTAGGCCGAACTCGGTGAGCCTGGCCACAAAGAACTCGTCAACAAGCACGTTTTTGGATCTCACGTTTCCGTGTGTGATGGGGACCTCGAGGCCTGTGTGGAGGTATGTGAGTCCTCTGGCTATGCAGAGGGCGATCTTGTGTCGCCGAGCCCAACTCAGAACTGGTTTTCCGACCCTAGTTTCTGCAGCAAATAAGAACGGACAAGAGGAGAGCATTGAGTTTCTTTCTGGTGTCAACGCTTCAAAAATAAAATAAAAATAAAATTGGGTCATCTTAGTAATTGGTTTCCATTTTAGTTCCTTCTAAGGATCTTCATTGTACCTTATATTTAACTCATATTTTTTTGGTTAACTTCTTTTCTTACGAGGCTCTCTTTTTTTTCTCAATCGGGTATCAATTTGGAATTTTCCTTTTTATAATCAACACTTAGTTTGAGTCTATAGTTCTGTATGAATGTCATCAACTTGCGTTCATATCACAGAGCTCACCAACAATAAGTTTAAAGTTCCCTCCATATACTTTCGCAATATCTAATTTTGGTAATCTTATTGAACAAGATTTGAACATACTAAGCCAACAATTACAGTGTGGTTAACCGATATATTTATCTTGGAATTGCTTCAGGTTCTTTTTGTGCTTCTCAACTATCTAGTCTAAATTAACAACATTGACGGGTTGTAGGTATAAATAGACACACTATTTTAATTCTAGGTTTTCACCACTTAACTATCCATAAACTACAAAAGGTTTTAGATCATAGACACACACACCATACAATTCATGTAAGGTAAGAACATCGAAAAACTCCACACAAAAAATGGCACATACCATGTAAGAGATCATGGCAAAAAAATCATATACGCACACAAAATTATCATTTAATACAAAATGATTTTATTTCTCCCGACTTCTCCAAATTCTTTATTCGTTGACTCATCGAGTACTCACCCATCCCGAGTTTTAGAACATTGATTAGGGGTCTTCCTAGGGCTAATCACGGTTCAATGTTGAGTCGATTTGGTTTTGAATATGTCGGTTTTGAGTTCGGTTCGGTTCGTTATGAACAGAATTTCATGAAATTCTCACTTTTTTAGACTGTTTTGACTCGTTAATTTTCTTTGAACCTATTTTCATGAAATTCTCACATTTTATGCCGATTTTGAGTTATTATTTGACTCATTTTTTGTTGGCCCAATATTTTTAGGCCCAATTGATAAGAATCAATATCTTAAAATGAACCACTGTTCATATGGATCGTTTTGGATTTGGTTTGATTTTATCGGTTCTCATTTTATAAAACAAAACCGAACCGATGGAAATTTTGTTTGGTTTTGAACCGAACCAATTTGGTTATTTTTCTGGCGGTTTGGATCGGTTCGGTTATTTTTGGGCTCCCCTAGGTCTTCAGTTTCACAACTTACCTATCCATAAACTACAAAAAGGTTTTAGATCATAGACACACACACACTTCTAACTTCCATTGCCGCAAACAAGAACATCACAATCACAATTCACACAAGGTAACAAAAAACATATAAAAAAACCCGAAAAGAGAGCACATACCATGCAAGAGATCATGGAGAGACCTGTTCGGCAAATAATCATAAATCAGCAGCTTCTCTCCCCTCTTCCCCTGATAAAACGCCCTCAACGGTATCAAATTCTCATGCCTCACCTTCCCCAATTGCCTTATCACCGGCAGGCACGACCCTCCGTCCTTACAGCTCCCTTCCCTCAGCAGCCTCAGCGCTATCGTCCCTCCATCGGTCAGCTTCGCCTTGTACACCGTCCCATAACTCGTCTTCTCCATCACCTGCCCCGTCGCGTTCAACACATCCTCCAACGTCAAGTGCTCCCCTCCCTGAAACAACACCAGCTTCCCCTCACTCCCATTACCACCATCCTCGTCTTCTTCGCCACCCTCCTCGAGCTCGTCCTCACTGTCTCCTACGCTCTTCTTCTTGTTCTGCATATACCCGATGAGCACAGAGGCGAAAACAACGACCCCGACCATCAACCCGATCACAATGCCGGCAATGGCGCCGGGGCTCAAATGGGCACCTCCGTTACAGGGTTTCAATGGCGACCCACAGAGACTAGGGCTGTTCCCTTCAAAAACCACAGGCCCATACTTCGATTCCCCGAAAAACGGGAGCGACCCAGAAAAGTTATTGTGCGAAAGATTCAATCTTTCCAGGCTCAGCCCATTCAACCCCTCCGGAATCGAACCAGAGAACTCATTCCCACCAAGATCAAGCTCCCTCAAATTCCTAAACCGGGTCAGGAATTCTGGGAAATTACCAGAAAACCTGTTTCCCCCAAAATCTAGGGTTTCAAGACCCTCGCAGGTCGAGTTGGGGAGGGCGGGTTCAGGGAGGGACCCAGAAATGGAGTTCCCGTGGAGATCGACGGACACGAGCCCCCCGCCGCAGAGGTTCCAGATCGACGGCGGGAGGGTCCCGGAGAGAAAATTTTCGCCGAGATCGACGGCGGAGAGGGCCGGGGCGTACCCTAGCTCGGTGGGGACGGTTCCACTGAGGGAATTGACGTTGAGGAAGAGGGTTTTGAGGAAGGAGAGGTCGGCGAGCTCGCCGGGGAGAGAGCCGGAGAGGTTCGCCGCCGGGAGCTGGAGAGAGACGACCCGGAGGGACGGGTCTCTGTAGAGGGACATATTGGTCTTTTCCGGCGAGTTCGGGTCGGAGCAGAGAAGTGGAGCTCCGGTGGAGAGGACCCATTTCAGTCCCTTCCATTCACAGAGAGGGGTTGATAGGTTCCATGAGTCCAGCACCAGGTTCTCGGAGCTTCCTCGGAGAGAGGTCTTGATTTTGGTCAGAATCAGCTCCACGTCCGGTGACGGAGGAGGAGATAGAGACTCCGATTGGTTTGGGAGTGAAGCCAAGAGGAAGAGTAAAGCAATGTGGAGTGAGGGATGGGTTTTTTCAAGAACCGCCATTGATGAACCAGAGAGAGAGAGGTGTGGAGGTTTTGGTTCTTCTTCTTCTCTCTTTTTTTTGGGGGAAAAAGCTGACACACTGTGTTGTTGACTATAAGTGAACGAGCATGGTGGAGGTGTAATTGGACGGTCGTGATTTGGTGAAACGGTTTTGAAACGAAGAAATCACGGTTAAAACTGGGAATTCAGTTTAATCTTGACCGTGGGATCGTGGCGTAGTGCGGTGGTGTGAGGACTTTGAGATGATCCGACGGTGGAGGAGGTACACCAAACAGTTGGGCTGGTAAATTATTGTTTTGTTTTGACGAACTTTTTCAATTTTATAAGGAGTGGGAGTAAATTTTTATTTTTGTTTGTAAAAAAAAGTATGCGAATTTATTTATTTTTTTCAAATTTGTGTATATTTGTTTAAAAATAATAAAAATTCTCTTAAATTATTATTTTTTTAAGTTAAAAATATATTTTTTTCAACTCGAATTCGTCAACCTTTTTTGTCCTCTTTTATGATATTGATGTTCTTATGCAGGAACTTCAGACTTACAGCAGTAGAAAATATAGGAAAAATCGAGTTGAAAAATTATATTGTTTATTTTGATTTTTTAAAAAATATTAAAAGACATTTTTGTTATTTTAAAACAAATATACATATTATTAAAAATAATCTGTAATCTCACCGCCTCTTTATATAAAATTGGAGTAGTATCGTGTCAATATTTTGCAGTTTTTTTGAAATGGTTAAATTATTGTTTTTGTTGCTTTTAACAATATTTTTCTTTTCCCAGCACGCTTGTCTTTGAAATTTGCAGGTTTTATTTATTTATTATTTGTTTCTTTGCCTTCTTTGAGGGAGAGGCCATCGAGACCGGTCTTTTCGAGGAGGGTGCAGGGTAGATACGGTGGTCTCGCGGCCGGTAGAGGGACACGTGGCGGGAGTGCGAAATGAACGGTGGGGATTAAAAGGTAAGGTTTGATGTTGACGGTATGGTTCTGGATACTGATTGGGCCCTACTTGTTTGTGGAGTCAGGAATATGAATGAATACAAATAATGGAGTCAAAAGAGGAGGTCAATTCAAATTCCAATCACATTTTTAATTATTTATAATTATAATTATAATTAGAATAAAAATAAAAATAAAAATATATGGAGTGTAAACTAGAAAACAGCTCTTCACATGGTAATATATTGAATAGTATATTATTTTAACCGTCCAAATTCGGTTTAACCAATCTACCCCATTCCTTGAATTATGTAGCTTAAAATAAAGTCTTGTGTTCTAATTTGCTTCGTAATTTTGAAAACAAAAAAAAAACATATTTAATTTTCAGTTTCAATTTTCTAACTAGATTTTAGTAGTTTTGAATTCATAAATTACGTTCTTTTTAGCTTTAAGTTATGATGGAAATGAAGATAAAATAAAAGAAGTGGCTTTGGAGAAATTGTTTATGAGAAGTGTTATGTACATTTTGATCTACCAACAATTAGATTATACATGATTGTTTTGCTTTTTTTAAAAAAAAAATGTTTACACCAAATCCTATCTCTATCGTTATAAAACCCTTTCACCCACCAATAAGATCAGGATGATAGACTCCTCGGCCTCACCATAAACAATGTGATGCTCAATTGTTGGAGTATAAATTTGTTAATTTTTTTTTTCTAAAAAAATACATACATAGAGGGATTACTCTAAAAATTACTATTGTGATTAAAATTATAAATATATCTCAATCATATGATGAAACTCTTATTGGAGAATCATATCTCAATCAACATTTTAAATTAAATTTTAATTTTAATTTGGACCGTAAAAAGCCGTTTTCACCTGAATACAATACACATAAAAACCCGATTGACATAAATCGGACTAAAAACTTTTCCTAGATTAAAATATGTATTTAACCAAAATAGATAATCTATTTCATAAAACTCTTAATGGTCATGATTGCGGACCATAGACAGACATATTTATAGGGAATAAGGTTTTGGACGAAGACAAGGTGTTCCAAATACACATGAAAGTTCAGACATTTTCCTGTAAACAAGAATTTTTAAGAAGCTTTAGGAGCCCTTAAAGCTGGTTGGTGTTTGTTTATGTTCTGTACTTGTCAAATGTCTCAAATTAAAACTATATTGTATATGATTTTTATGAACTTGAAAATGGAGAGTTCGGTGACAGAGACCTTTTCACATACATAGGTTTCTTCTGATGAATGTCCAAAGTGATTCTGAACTTGCTTTATTGCCTTCACACACTCAACTCTCTTTGACACTCCACACCAACCAAGGACCCATACTTCTCATTTTTTAAGGAAAATATATTTTCAACTTGATAATAAATTCTTAACATTTCATTCAGATAATTTGTGATTATGTTTCAACTTGTAATTGTAACACTGAGCAAAATGTTACAGTTTAATTTTTAAATCAAATATTTTCCACCCTCTGAACGGGGTTCGATCGAACCTACAACTTATTTACAGAGTGAGCTTCAACTTTTAGAAATAATTTTAAAAGTAACAAATAAAGTTAGAACTACTGGGAAGCAAAATATAAATCCAGGACTATATTGAAACAAAATCCTAGGTTTTGGAGCTATTCAAGAAATAGCACAGTTCAAGACCAGTGAAAAAGTCAATCCAAGACCAATATAATCTGATCATCACTAAAGAATTCAAAAGAACAAACAACAAAGAAGTCAATGGATCTTCATTTTGAAACAAAAGTTAAACAAGGAATCATGGTTATGCAAGTGGTTAATTAAGATTTAAATGAAACAATTAACACACACTCAAGACACTTATCAACATGCTTGTTCATTGACAAACCTGCCATTTTTCATGCTTATGAAAGCACTCATTACTCATGAACCCTAAAAATCTCTCCTTTTCAGATTCCCACAATCTTTGTGGGTTTTGTTATGTTCCAATCTTTTCAAGCTGGCCAGAAACATCATGTTGTGCCCACTCCTCATAACCAGAATTGTGTTTTGTGCATGCCAAAATAGTATTAAGCACTCATGAATTTGACCATTTGAGTAATTTTCAAGTTGTTCTGTGTTTTGGCATGTCAGGGGACAATAGTCATCATTAGGATCTTGATCTTGCACATAAGGAAATAACAAAGCATGACTTAGGTTTTTGCTTCTAAATGATGGATGTGTCACCTCAGATTCAGATTCAAATTCAAATGCAGTATTTATTTTGACGACCCAAAGTAAAATGCATGATCAGTGTTTGTAATAAAAATCTCTTAGCAGTCCGATTAGGCCCTCCCCATCTGATTAACCCTTAATGTTTTTAGAACATTGTGCATAATTGTACTTGGGCTATGCCTATGCTTATGTTTATACTAAAGTCAAACAAAAAGTTCAGGGAGTGTAAAATCTTTCTTGGATCCTACTAATTAAAGATTTTTAATGGAACCATTTAATCATTCTGATGTATATAGAAAACTAGAGCTTTTTCTCTTAAAGGAAAAGGAGTAGGAATATAACTTTTTATCAAGATAGAATGATTACTCATCATCATGAGAAGCGCCTAATAAAACAATAAGTTTAAGCAGCTATGCCTTTCTCTTTTTTCGTATATACAACAAAGTAAGTTTAGTAGACGTCGAACTCGTAATATAAGTTTAATATCACTTGATGGTCACGTTATATTCTTTTAAACAACGGAGAATTAAATGATGATATTAACCATTTATTATGATAAGAGTTTCTCTCTAAATTTGAAAGAAAAATTCTATAAGACGGCTATTATAGATCAACATTACTACATGAGACAAAATGTTGGGCCATGTTCAAAAGTCATATCGACAAAAATGAAGGTGGTGAAGATGTGTATGCTCCGTTAGATGCGTCATGTGAATGACCTAATGTAAAAAAGGACTAAATTGTTGTTGTCTGTAAACGGATTCATGTTAAAAGGAAAGGGCTATGAATGAATATGATCATCAAGATGATTATGTTTCTATGACTATCACTCACAGAAGTACTCTGAACATAACTAAAAAGATTCAAGGCAAGAAAATTACCAGTAGTCCATACAGGAGCACCTCCCATGCTCAAAGTGGTGAAACCGCTTTCGATCCCTCACAACGATCCTTCGCTCGTATATCTCTGAAACCAGCTTCAACGACGAGTGACAGTCTTCACATATCCGCAAGTTCTTGACGATCCTAAGAGTCGTTCCACGACTCGTACTGATCAACCCAAATGCTGTTGCAATCTTCTCACTGTGATGACATAACTTGCCTTCTTTGTCTCCTTCACCTACATTGAGCAGCACTTGCTTCGTGTTTGGCTCGTGACCTGCCACAACCAACGAATCAGACATTTCTGTTAACATTTCATGAATTGTTTCGGCTTTGGGATGTGAGGAGTCCTCAACGAGGAACTCGTGGATCGCCCCGTCGAGCTCGATGTAGCTGCACCCGGGATCTTTCCTGATGTCCCTCTCCTTCATCGTTAACCTCACTTCTGCGACCGCCTCCCAATCCCCCGAAGAGGCGTGGATATTCGAGAGGGCCACGTAGGCCCCGCTATCTTCAGGAACTGAATCTATCAGAATTTGAGCGATGCGCTTGCCCATGTCTACGTTTCCATGAGTCTTGCACGCGCCAACGAGCGCTTTCCATATGATATCGTCTGGTTTCATTGGCATGGACAGTATGAGTTGTTCAGCTTCGGTGAAGAGTCCAGCGCGGCCAAAGAGATCGACCATGCAGCCATAGTGCTCGAGTTTAGGTTCTATACCGGAAATGCTAACCATGTCGTTGAAGATGGCTCTGCCCTCGTCGACCAGACCCGAGTGACTGCAAGCGCTCAATACGCCGATATAGGTAACATTGGTAGGAGTGACTCCGTTTTGTTTCATCTTTGTGAAGTGATGGAGAGCGTCTTTTGCTCGCCCGTGCATGGCGAGGCCTGTAATCAGAGTGTTCCAGGTGATGGGGTTTTTCTTCGGTAGTCCCTCGAAGACCTGAACCGCCTTCTCGATGCTGCCACATTTAGAATACATATCGACGAGCGCAGAACCAAGAACGTCGTCGATTTTGATGTTGTTTTTCTCTGCGTATAAATGAACCCAGTTGCCTAATTCAAGCGCCCCGAGTCGGGAAATTGCAGGGAGGACACTGACCAGTGTTACGTAATTCGGGCGAACATCACCGATCTGCATTTCTCTGAACATCTCCAGAGCCTCCTTGAACTGCCCGTTCTGTGCGCACCCCGATATGAAACCGTTCCAAGACACCACGCTTCTTTGAGGCATTTCGTCGAACAGCTTGCGTGCAGCCCCGAAATCCCCAATCCTAATGTACCCATCAACCATAACATTCCACAAAACCACAATCCCCTCCGATCTTCTCTTATGGAATTCAAGAACATTCCTCTCGAACAATGCACCAGCATCGTCCACAGCCCCACACATCATATACATCCTCACGAGATTGCTGACCACAAACTCATCGCCCTCCAAACCTAGCTTCACCACCATCCCATGAACCTGCTTCCCCTCCCCAATCCTCGCCGCCCTGGCGCACGATTTCAAAACTGAAGGAAACGTAAACCTGTTCGGCTCCACAGAGCCCTCACGAACCATTTGATCGAACATTCTAACACCCTCCAGAGGCTGGTAGTCTCTGGTCTCCGCGAGCGCTCTGATGATGGTGTTCCAGGAAAAGCAATTGGGTTCTCGGATCTGCCCGAAGACCTTGCGGGCGTGCCCGATGTCCCGGTGATCGGAGAGCGCGCAGAATCGGAGGATCTCGGCGGCGGCGAGAGGATCGTGGATTTTGCCGGACTTGATCATGGAGGCGTGGACTTGTGCCAGGTCTCGCATGGTTCTGCATTTTGAGATCTCCGGGAAGAGCAACGATGGGTGGGTTGGTGAAGCTGTGGGTCTGTAGATTGTTGAGTTCATTGATGAACTGAGTCTGGATAAGGTTGTGGTCCAGTTCTGTGGTCGGAGACGATGCAAAGCAGTTTTTTAACGGTATTACCTGTTACCTTCCCGGAGAAAGTATACTAAATATGGGCACTTAGATCTATTGGACCTGGAGACATGTGACTGACCTTGACATAGCCCATTAGTCTTAATGGGCCGCCCAACAGGGACAATAAAATAGAGCGGAAGCCGCCACTCAAAATAGGAAAATTGCAACTTTAACTTTTCCAATTTTATAAAAGGTGGCTCTCAACTTTCATTTTGCAAAATGTGACGTACTATTTTTTTTGAAAAATGTGTATTTTTGTTAAGAAAATGCCCTTACAATTTTTTTTTTTGAAAATAAATGTTTTTCAACACGAGTTCGTTGGTTTTTCTCTTTATTCCGAACTCGTCTGGATCTGAAGTCTCGTGAAAAGACATCAATAGCATGCGATAAGAACTTGAGTTTAAAGATATGTATTTTTTTAATTTAAATTTTAAAAAAATTGACAATTCACGGCTACTTGTACAAAATTAAAAGTTCACGTACAGTTTTTACCAAAATAAAAAATTCACGAGAACTTCATGCAATTTACCTTTCAAAATATGCATGGAGACATATGACTAACCTTAAAATGGCCCATTGGGCTTCACTGGATCGGCCCAGGGGCAGGCCCAACAAGGAGGAGAATTTGGTTTCAGAGACATAACGTGGATAGATTCTCTGGTGTGAAGTTTCCGAGGTCATGGCCTGGAACTTTGAGCTATACTCAAGTGTCTGGTTTTGCTTGGAATTTAATTAAACACCAATTGTTGATGTTGAAGTTTCCTGCTGCATGAACCATTAAATTGCAATAAATTTCATTAATATTTAAATACTTCTTGCAGAATTCTGAATAAGTCCAATAAATATATCACATGGTCATGAAATCATTTGAGCAAGATATTAAGAATATTCATATATTACCCGTGTTCTAAAAAAGTAAAATAGGGAACTGTCAATTATAGTTTAGTTGTTAGTAGAATAAAATAGGGATAAACAGTTCCCTATTATAATTTTAACATAGACGGACGGAGAGACTTCTGAAGAATAACAAAAAAATTTAATTAGATTAAAGGATTAATCAGATATTAACAAATAATTAATCGAGAACTAATCATAAATTAATGAGATAAGTATTGCATATCTCTTAAACTGCAACCACCCAAAATATTTTATGTGGAATGATGGATTAAAGGGTGAGTGTAAACTATGATGTTTTTGTCAATGGAGTTTAGTTAAAATATGGATTTTTTCTATTGATATGCATTTATCATTGTATCTGCCATGAGAGATTGTGATGATGCCCTTACCTTGTTAACTGTGTTGCTTTCTGGTTTTGTATAATAATTCTGGCCATAGTCCCATAGCCACCTGTTTGGGAAATAGGAAAACCCAAGTGAGAAGCATCACAAATTCAAACGTTGCTGAGAAATAAATAAAAGTTGAAAATTGGTATTAGAGAAAGCGCATAGCATACTCAGATGGGCAGCTCTCAGCAGCTCTCACCTTTCAAGAAGCACATTGGATTCCTAAGCATGGGTATATGTTTTTAAGAGTAATTTCTATACCTTAGATTATAAATTTAAGCACTTTCCAAAGGTCACGAGTGAAATGATAGAAATCTTATTTAACAAGTACGAGACATCAGACATGCATGCGGATCATATTGATAAAGAACAAAAATTCAAGCACTAAGTTTGGTAAGATAGGTACATGTTTTGTTACCCATGTCATGGTCTACTTGAGCAAAACAAGGTAAGACCTACATTACATAAGTTCCCTAAAACGCGTGGGCTGTATTGCTATTCAAATTATTGCTGATAAACCTTAGATCAAACACCTTATCAGATATACTTTGGTAAAATAGTAACATGTTTTGTTACCCATATGTCTACTTGAGCAAAACAAGGCAACGACCCACATCACATAAGTTCCATAAAATAAAATGGGAGCAAGTATGAGGATGGAGTTTGAATTATCTTATGTGAGGAAATAATCAAATGTAAAGTTACTGTCCTAAATTTAAAGGGATGGCTCAACTATCAAAATCTAGAACAGCCTATGTAATCAGTGACTATGTTGAGGAAAACCATGCAAGAACACATGGTGCACCTCCAAATAAGTAACCTCACAAGACATATTTGACTAGAAAAATATTAGAGCACAGAACAGAACCTCGAGGAGGAGCTTATATCTTTAGTCTTCAGTCTCTCTATCTCTATCTCTCTCCATGTTCTCTTGCTTGTCTGGAAAGGCAATACAGTAGAGAGGAAGTTAAGTGTTTAGTGAATAACTGTAGAGTTTAAGATAACAAGAGAAAGAGAAACCCAATGCAAAACCAAGGGAGGTTTGGGATTTGAGGCAATTGGTAATGCCGATGTCGAGGCAATTGGGAATGCCTAACTGCTACCGTCTCCTCCTCTTCCTCACTCTTCTCTCGCTTTCTGCTTCTTCTGGTGCAGCGAATGATGAAGTTCTCACGCTGCTTTGGTGGATTCGCAGCTCGCCATTGCCAACTTCAGCATTCTCTGATTGGAGTCCTGAAGACCCCAACCCTTGTAAATGGTCTTACATCACTTGTTCTTCGGAAGGCTTTGTGACGGAGATCAATATCCAGTTTGTTGAGCTTGCTCATCCGTTCCCATCCAATCTATCGTCTCTTCCCTTCCTTGAAAAGCTTGTCATTTCTGGTGCTAATCTCACCGGAACAATCTCATCTGATATTGGGGCCTGCACTGGACTAACGGTTCTTGATGTTAGCTCAAACAGTCTTGTTGGTAGCATCCCTGCGAGTATAGGGAAGCTTCAGAAACTCCAAGAGTTGGTTTTGAACTCCAATCAGCTCACTGGGAAGATCCCGCCCGAGCTTGGAGATTGCGCCAGCCTTCGGAATCTCCTCGTGTTTGATAACTTTTTAAGCGGGAGTCTTCCGAGTGAACTTGGGAGACTGCCATACCTGGAGGCTATTCGAGCTGGAGGGAACAAGGACATTGCAGGAAGAATACCAGATGAGCTTGGAGAATGCCAGAATCTGAGGGTTCTGGGACTGCCTGAAACAAAAATTTCAGGTACAATACCTGCTTCATTGGGTAAACTGAGCAAGCTTCAGACACTATCGGTGTATACCACAATGCTTTCAGGTGAGATACCACCAGATATAGGCAACTGCACTGAGCTCATTGATATGTTTCTGTATGAGAATGATTTGTCAGGTTCACTGCCACCTGAGTTGGGTAAGCTTCAGAAACTGGAGAAGATGCTATTATGGCAAAACAATCTTGTTGGAACCATTCCTGAGGAAATCGGAAACTGCAGAAGCTTGAAGATTATTGAACTCTCCTTCAACTCTTTCTCCGGAAGCATACCTCCTTCTTTTGGCAATTTGTCGAATCTTGAAGACCTCATGCTAAGTCACAGTAACATCTCTGGCTCAATCCCGTCAGTTCTTTCAAATGCCACAAAGCTCTTGCAGATACAGATTGATAATAACCAGATATCGGGTTTAATTCCAGCAGAGCTTGGGCAGTTGACGGAGCTGACTGTCTTCTTAGCCTGGCAGAACAAACTTGAAGGAAGCATTCCTCCGGCGTTGGCAGGCTGCAGAAGCCTCCAAGCTCTAGATTTTTCGCACAATGCACTCACGGGAAGCTTACCTCCTGGCATGTTTCAGCTTCAAAACTTAACAAAGTTTCTCTTGATTTATAACGACATTTCAGGCTCGATCCCTCCAGAGGTTGGTAATTGCAGCTCTCTTGTTAGGCTCCGGCTTGTTGGCAATAAAATCAGTGGGCAAATTCCCAAGGAAATTGGATTCCTTGAAAATCTCAGTTTCCTTGACCTGTCTGAAAACCGTCTTGCTGGATCAGTGCCTGGTGAGATAAGCAATTGCAATGCGTTGCAGATGCTGAACCTAAGCAACAACACCCTCGGAGGGGAATTGCCTAGTTTGTTATCATCGCTTACGAGGCTTCAAGGATTGGATGTTTCAGCTAATCAGTTTGTGGGTCAGATTCCAGAGAGTTTAGGTGAACTTACTTCACTTAACAAGCTTATGCTCAGTAGAAACTCCCTCTCCGGATCCATCCCCTCCTCTCTCGGTAGCTGTTCAAGTCTTCAATTAATTGATCTAGGCAGCAACATGCTCTCCGGCACCATACCAGCAGAACTGTTCAAGATTGAAGATCTTGACATTGCTCTAAACTTGAGTTGGAATGCACTATCTGGGTTAATCCCGCCAGAGATTTCTGGTCTCAACAAGCTATCTTTATTGGATCTTTCACACAACAAGCTTAGCGGTGATTTGATGGCACTCTCTGGGCTCGAAAATCTTGTTTCTCTGAATATCTCCTACAACAATTTCACGGGGTATCTTCCAGACAGCAAATTATTCCGGCAGTTATCAGCAGCAGAACTGGTTGGAAATCAAGGACTGTGCTCCAGCGGTCATGATTCATGTTTCCTAAGTAATGTTACAGCAATGGGTATGCCAAATAGCAGTAAACTCGGCTCACGGACGCTTAAACTGATAATTGCATTGCTAATTGCCTTGACCATTGCAATGGCAATTTTCGGGGTTATTGCAATTCTGCGAGCCAGGAAAATGACCGGGGATGAGAATGATTCTGAGATAGGAAGCCGTTCCTGGCCTTGGCAATTCACTCCATTCCAAAAACTGAATTTCTCAGTGGAGCAAATTCTAAAGCATTTAGTGGAAGACAATGTAGTTGGGAAAGGATGCTCGGGGATTGTTTATCGGGCAGAGATGGGAAATGGGGAAGTCATTGCAGTAAAGAAGCTTTGGCCAACAACAATGGCTGGTAGATATGATTCTCGAAATGTCAGCGGAGGAGTTCGTGACTCGTTTTCTGCAGAGGTGAAAACCCTTGGCTCCATACGCCACAAGAACATCGTTAAATTCTTGGGTTGCTGCAGGAACAGAAATACGAGATTGCTCATGTATGATTACATGCCTAATGGAAGCTTAGGAAGTCTTCTTCATGAACAGACTGGTTGCTGCTTGGAATGGGACATAAGATATCGGATTGTGTTAGGGGCAGCTCAAGGTTTGGCTTACTTACACCATGACTGTAATCCTCCCATTGTTCATAGAGACATCAAGGCCAACAACATACTGATCGGTCCTGAATTTGAAGCTTATATTGCTGATTTTGGGCTTGCCAAGCTTGTTGACGAGGGAGACTTTGCTCATTCTTCAAACACACTCGCTGGATCATATGGCTACATTGCTCCTGGTTAGTGCAAAATCACATTTTCGTAATCATTAGCATTCTTTGATAAACCTTAGTATTTAAGCGAGAACATTCATAAGTATCGGTATCCTCATAAACATTGGAAGGATAATATGCATTGTAACTAACAGCATAGAACGAAAATATAGCAAAAATTAGATAACAATGACAATACATGTTTACTCTTCTTTCCCTTAGTTTCTTGGTGTAGCGGTTGTTGCCTTATGATCTTAGGTCATAGGTTGTCAGGAAATAGCCTCTGTGAAATAGGTCAGGTTGTATACATATTTGACAATCCCCACCCTAGATTGATATGGAAGGCTCGTGCACAGGGTCACCCTTTTGGTTATTTTTTCTGTTAAAGATGCATAACTCTTCATGTCCCGACTTCCTTCATCAATAAGCATTTTTGCGTTTGTTGTTTATGGTTTGCAGAGTACGGGCATATGATGAAGATAACAGAGAAGAGTGATGTGTACAGCTACGGTGTTGTTGTCTTAGAAGTGTTAACAGGGAAGCAACCAATTGACCCGACCATACCTGAAGGACTGCACATTGTAGATTGGGTATGCCAACAAAGAGGTAAAATCCATGTCCTAGACCCCAGCTTACTGGCCCGCCCGGAATCCGAAATTGAGGAGATGTCGCAGACTCTCGGTGTTGCTTTGCTCTGCGTAAATCCCTCTCCCGTCGACAGGCCAACCATGAAAGATGTAGCGGCAATGCTTGGGGAGATAAGACAGGCGAGGGAGGAAGGAATCAAAATGGACATGCTTCTCAACGAGTCATCAACAACAACAACAACTAATCAACAAGAAAATAGACCCGGAGGAGGTCCATCAACAATGATGCAAAACTCATATCCCCAAAGCAACAACACAAGCTTCTCGGCATCATCACTCCTGTACTCTTCTTCCTCCGACACCCATTCCAGTTTCATATAGTCATTATTTTTCCCAAGTAGCTAAGAGTTGTTTGTTTGGCTGGAATTTTATTTTCATTTAGGAAGAAACTCTCTTATCATTCAATAATCTAAAGCATATAAGGCTAATTAATTTCCCTATATCCATCTAGTCTAATCTAACATTGTTCTTGAGGAATTACAGTTCACAAGTGAGAAGCAACATCATAATCATACCCCAATTTCTTATATCCAATCCAATTGAACCCAATCTGATATGAGATCAACCATGAATTCCTCACAAACAGTACCAAATCTTAGCCTACTACCCCCAAATCTCTATTGGTCTTGGTTCACAAAAAGTGAATCACTCAACAAACACTTAATTCAATCTCAAAAATAGCATAATTCACCAGATTCAAATCTTCAACCACAAAAAACACAAAATTATGAGCTGAAATCAGCATCATTACCATAATACAAACCCAATTTCAGCTCCAGATACCAAAACAGACGAACAAATCCACCAGAGTGATTGCGATCGAAAACCAGAGAGCGCATGAACCAGAAAAAACCTAGAATCGATACCAAGAGAAAGAGATGAAGATCGTACCTGAGGCTGAGACTTTGAGAGGGAAATTGATGAATTCGAAGAATTTCGCTCTCAATTTCGACCGTTTTTGTTTCTTTTTCTTCGATTGAATTTGGTCTAAGAGGGTATTTATACCTGTTCACAAGTGGGCTTTCTGGCCCGTCACATACCTGTTAAAAATGGGCTTTCAAGCCCGTTACATACACTGAATAATCAAAATAGCCCAAAATTTAATTTCTGCAAAAGTATACATCATAAAAGATAAAACAATAAAATGGATTGAGATGAAGTCAGGAATTATGGAAGATTGACCTCAATAAAAAGGTTTTTGATAAATTAAGTAAATAAATTTGGGTTTTAATTTACATGTGTAAATAAATAATATGTACATGTGTCAACAAATTGATATAACTTGAAAAAAATATGTACAAACATCCATTTTGAACATTACCTAAAAAATTAATACAATGTTATACATAAATACATATTCTTATGTGCACAAATACTCCATTTCGATTTGGATCCCATATATTGGGACTAAATAATATGTAATAATACTTAATTTTGACGTCAAAATTACGACGCGGACGAATATTACAAAAATACACTTCCTCGGATCTTTGATTCTATTTATGTACAGACATTTTCGTCATTTCTTTGAAACTGATTTTTTTATTTCCTCGGTCGTCTTCTTGACTAATTCCCATGCATCTTTGGCTTTTTCTTTGGTTGTTTCTGTAATGTCTTCCGCTACGTCCTTCACTTTCTCTTTCGCCTAGGAGTTCATAATTAACGGTTAATTAAATATAAAAAAATAATTTATTTTTAAAATTAAGTGATCAGTTCATTCTTACGTTTTCAGCTTTGTCTTTGATATTTTCGTTGATCTTTTTCGTCTCCTTAACACCGCATTTCACGCTGTCTTCAGTTTTGTTTTTAACATTCTCGTTAATCTTCTTCGCCTCCTTAACACTGCAATTCACGTTGTCTTCAGCTTTGTCTTTAACATTTTCGTTGATCTTCTTCACCTCCTTAACACTGTATTTCACGCTGTCTTCAGCTTTGTCTTTAACATTTTTGTTGATCTTCTTCGCCTCCTTAACACCACGTTTCACGCTGCCTTTAGTTTTGTCGTTAACATTCTTGTTGATCTTCTTCGCCTCTTCAACACCGCGTTTCACGCTGTCACGAGGTGACTTTGCCTTGTCCCAATGTGAGCTTGCCTGTGAATATTATTTGATTATGTGTCACATCGTGAGTGTAGTAAGAATTTGTATGATATTATAATGAGAAATGACATTTTATTATACCTAATCATGATCAACTCTCACTTTAGTATCCTAACTATTTTTTTAACTATAACTTTTCTTTCTTTCACATTATGTTACTTCCGTTAAATCTTACTATGAAAATCATACAAAATGATAATTTCACCCCAAAATTTTCATTAAAATTTTAAATTTATGTCATTAGGCAAGAGGTTGTCGTGGTACACTCTGACCCACTTGCCCTGATGGCATAACATGAAAATTTAGAGGTAAAATTATTATTTTATATGTTTTAAACGGTAAGATATTTAACAACACAAAAGAATAAAAAAAAGAAGTCAAGGTACCAAAAAAATAATTAATACAATAAAATGAGAATCGAATATAATTAGGTGTTTTAAACTGTCATTTTATCTTATTATAATTTTTAGGGGTAATTTCACTTAGGTCACCACAAAAGTTTGCAGCCTCACTTAGGTCACCAAAAATCTAATTTAATTTGTGAGATCACCAAACACATATTTTGTCTCACCGTTATAACTTCCGATAGAGAATGATTTTAAATATTTGTTTTGTCCCTGAGTGTTAACGCTACCTAACCCTTATCCTAACTCATATCCACTTATGTTTTTCATTTGGTTTGATTAAGAGAGACGAAGACGAATAGGCGAAGTGGTATGCGAATTAGGGATAAGGGGTAATTTGACCATTATTAGAAAATTTTTGGTCATGTACCGCGCACATGGGCGAGATAACGGAAAAAAAATGTAACAAAATTTATAATAGTGAGACGAAATTTATTTTTGGCGATATCACAAAGTAAATTGTTAAAAAAGTAGTGGTGTAAGTGAGACTACAAACTTTTATGGTGACCAATATGAAATTACCCCTAATTTTTTTACATATGATACTTACATGGAAACTTGTTCTTGGGGTTGTTGTGGACCGTGCCAATTTCACTGGGCCACCGACACGAAGGTGACGGAACAACGTTGAAGCTACATAGGTCATTGCCATTTTTCTTGTTTTGTTTTCTTAATTTTGATTTCTGCTGCAATTTTGTGTCCTTAAAATTTCCGAGGCGATGGTATTTATAATTAAAACAGAGGTTAAAAAGTGGAAATTACAACTTTGTCTCTAATTAATGGTTGGTTGCTACAAGTTTCGTTTCAGGTCTCACGTTTTTTTTTTGGATTAGTTTCTCCTGCAATTGTGCTATGTCGTTGAGTTATAAATTGGGTAAATTTTCTGCTTATTAGTAATTAAAAAGGTATTTATTACGTAATTATTTCACTAGGACGGTCGGACCAACCATTTATTATTGGGCAAAATATAATATTAGTTGATGAATTATAGTGATTCGATTAATTAAAATATGTCATTGTACACCTTAAACTAATTTATATCACTATAATGTTTGATTGTTTGAACTAAATAATTTATATAATTTTTGAGACATGAATATGTTTTTTTATAAATAAAATGTTATTATATTGTCGTATTGACATGTGAATTATTTTTAAAAGTATCATTGAAGTTTATGCTTATGAACATACTACAATTACCCTTTTGTCCAAAATACATTGATGGATCTTTTACTCTATAATAAAAACTAAGAGGTCGATTAATTGTTTTTTAGACTTACTTACTTAATTTTCTTTTATTTTTATTTGATGAATTTTGATTTGATCTAAATTCAGCTAAGAGATCGTTTGTCCTCAATGGGACACTCCAACGATTTCAATTCTACACTCGTAATGATGAGATCGTATTTCAATTCGATCCCATTGAAAAAAATTAAAATAGTTTTATGGGTAGTTAGAGATGGAGAAATATGTAATTGTCAACAAAAAAGGAAGAGATCATTTAACCAAATAAATTTTCCCTAAAACATACATATATATTTGTGGGTTAAATACACTTTGTCCATACTGTAGTGCCGCGTTTTACACATTTTCCAAACTATACTAAAATGTTCAA
>JAYMTP010001951.1:0-21592 GCA_036897365.1 Geranium brycei
GAATTATTGTCTCAAAATGAAATTCAGGGTACTGAAAAAAAGAAAAAAAAAGGTAGGGTATGAAAGTGTCAAAAGTGTATATTTAGGTGCACAAAATGTCATTTTCCCTAAAAATAAGTAAGTTATTTATTATATATTTCGAGAAATGGGTCGAATTCCCAAGTACCCGATCAAGGCTGGATCGGGATAAAAAAATCTCGAGTTTGTGGCGAGTTTACCGTTTAAGGATCATGTCAGGACAGACCCAACTTCTAACTTATATAAGAGTGCAATGACCATTTTCTTAACAGGGTGAAAACGAGGCGAGTTCGGGCAGATTCAGTGATTCTCGATCCATATTTCATTTGATCGAAGTAGTGGGTTTTTGTCGAATTCAAAGTTGTTTTGCTCTACTATAAAAATGATAATGTGGCGATTGTTAATCTCATCTCCTATACGTCGGGATCTGAAATACTAAATATATGTCGAATTAAATAATTTATTTCTTGACCCATTTAGCTTCAAATAGTAAGCAAATACTATATCATGCTAAAATCTATAATTTGATCACCTTATTACAAGTTAATTTGTGTTACAAAGTGTAACAAAAAAGACACCATATATGTTCGACCTAAAGAGAAATGTTAATTCGGACATATTTATTGATTCTCGATCTCTATTTCGTTAGATCAAAATATCGGGTTCTAGCCGAGTTGAAATATTTTTTTGCTCGTCTATAAGAATAAGAGTGACAATGTGGCGAATTTGTTAATCTCATCTCCTTCTCGTTAGAATCTGAAATACAAAGTACTTGTCAGATTCAGCCATTTTTGCCGTCCATTTTCTTAACCCATTTAGCTTCCAATAGTAAGCACTTGCTGGGTTGACAGTCACATTCAAATTTATAATTTTATCACATTATTACAAGTTAATTTGTGTCACAAAGGTTGACAAAAAAGACAACAATCTTTGACGACCTGAACAACATTATAAGCTATTTAACCTCTAGCCTTAAGTCAATTTGTTCATAACTGGCAATGGAAACAAAAACAAACAGGCTTGTGCCAGTTCGGATATAGCAACAATACACACACACACACACTCAAAACGACGACGTTTAATCCTGAAACCAACTCTATAAATATCACCAACTTGTGCATGAAACTGCAACACATTCAAAAACCTCACAGCAGTCCCAAAATGGTCAATGCTGGTCTTGTTTCTGTTCTGATCCTCTCATTGCTCGCTGTTTTCGCGTTGACCTGCAATGGCCAAGCGAGGAAGGTGCACTTAGTTTCTGGGCTCCAAAACAAACTACATTCGCGAAAACATGTGATTAACTCGTGTTTGTGTGTGTGTAGGTTCATGTCGTGTACATGGGAGACCGAATTCAAGGAGAGTTCGGGGAAATGTCTCCTCAACACCATCTGCAGCACATTTCTATACTCCAAACCTTTATGGGAAGGTTAATAACTCAATTTTTTATTTTGTTCTGCGTACGTACTTTAAAGGGAAAATGACAAGTCGGGTGTGTACTTTGCAAGAGAGTGTTATGTATTTTGTTAGTGCCAAAAATGTCTTCTGAACTTTAGTTTTTTTTTGTGCAAAATGCATGTACTCATACAAAAATATCGAAATTGCCTCTGAAATTAAGCGTTTTTTCCATTACAAACATTTTTTGCCTCTGAAATTAAATGTTTGTACAAAATGTTGTATAGTGTTGCTCCACTATACAACATGTTTTTTTCCATTTTCCATATTTTAAATATGTAATGACGTTCTCTAAAAATCAATGCAGCGCTACGGCGGCTAAGGACTCGCTGGTCTATAGCTATGGGAGGAGCTTAAACGGGTTTGCAGCAAAATTGACTGATGAAGAAGCTGCAATGATCTCAAACATGGAGGGGGTGGTTTCGGTTTTTCCGAACCATGTACTAAAGCTTCACACTACGAGGTCTTGGGATTTTATGGGTCTTCCCCGATTCACAGAGGCGGGTCCTCCACAGGGAGATGTTGTGATTGGGATGATAGACACAGGTTATGCTCAAAAAACTCAGTTTCAGCACAAAATGCAAGCACAAAATCTATATGAGCATTCAAAAAATTCATTGCACTCAAAAACTCATATTCTGCACACAATGCACACGTACAAAATCTATATGATCAATTCTAATGGAAGAAAAAAAATTCATTACACTCAATAGCTCACATTTAGCACAAAATGCGCACAAAATCTATGATCAATGTTATTTTAATGTAACAATAAAATTGTTACACGAAATTCAGCACAAAATGCACACAAAGTCTGATAATGTTCAGATGAAATTTTTTCAGTATTCTTAAAATCTCATTCAGCACAAAATGTTCACAAAATCTACAATCAATGTTGTTCTGATGTTATATTGGGATGCTAGACACAGGTTGTTACGGTCAAAAACTCGGACTCAGCACAAACTTGCACACACAAAAATCTATATGATCAATGGTCTATTGAAAAAAGTTCATTACTCAAAAACTCACATTGAGCACAAAATGGGCACGTGAAGTCTATGATCAATGTTGTATTGGAAAAAAGATTCATCACACTCAAAAACTCACATTTAGCACAAAATGCACACAAAATCTATATGATAAATATGGTGTAATGGAAAAAAATAGCATCACTCAAAAACTCACATTTGGCACAAAATGTACACAAAATCTATGATCAATGTGTTCTAATGAAGGAAAAATGTTATATTACTGTTGTTATAGGAATATGGCCAGAATCAGAAAGTTTCAGTGATGATGGATTTGGGGGCGTACCTTCGAAATGGAAGGGAGCTTGTACAGGCGACAACTTCCCGTGCAACAAGTGAGTTCTCTCAATCCTTTTAAACTAGAGCCGCTCCCGTTCTTGATGGCCTCTAACCAAAAAGAAACGTAAATGTGCCACGCAGCAAGCTCATCGGGGCGAGGTACTACAACAGCGAGGGGATTTTTGACGAAAATGACTACAAATCGCCAAGAGACTCGTACGGACACGGGACACATACCTCGTCGACGGCCGCGGGGCGGGAGGTCCTGGGGGCGAGCTACTACGGGCTTGCCGAAGGGCTCGCGAGGGGAGGAGTCCCCAACGGGAGGATCGCCATGTACAAGGTCTGCTGGCTGACGGGGTGCTACGCGGCCGACATCCTCGCGGCCTTCGACGATGCCATAGCTGACGGGGTCGATGTCATATCCGTTTCACTTGGAACTCGGATCCCTCTTGAATACTTTGAGGATCCCATAGCCATCGGATCGTACCACGCCATGAAACACAACATCCTGACCTCCAACTCTGCTGGGAACTCGGGGCCTTTCCCCGAGACTGTGTCTAATTACGCTCCTTGGTCGCTCACGGTCGCTGCTAGCAGCATCGACAGGAGGTTCATAGCACAAGTGGTTCTCGGCAATGGACAAGCATTCACTGTGAGTAGTAGCAAAACCTTAAGGACAGCCTTAAAATTCACAAATTAGGATTGTTTTAGCAAAACCTTAAGGGCAACCTTAAAATTCACAAACTTACATTGTTTTAGCAAGACCTTAATTACAACCTTAAAATTCACGAACTTACAATGCCTTGGCCAAACCTTAATGACAACCTTAAAATTCACAAACTTACGTTGATTTGGCGAAACCTTAAGGACAACCTTAAAATTCACAAACTTATTTTTTTAGCAAAACCTTATCGACAACCTTAAAATTCACAAACTTACGTTGTTTTAGCAAGGCCTTAACGATAACCTTAAAATTCACAAACTTACGTTATTTTGGCGAGACCTTAATGACAACCTTAAAATTCACAGTACTTACTGTTTTTTTTTCTTGGATTGTTGAAGGGACTGTCCATTAACAGCTTTGAACTGAATGGAATTACGTACCCTTTAGTTTGGGGAGGAGATGCAGCGAACTACTCCGCTGGTTCAAACCCGGGACTTTCAAAATTCTGCTACCCCGACACCATGAACTCGTTTGTGGCAGAAGGGAAGATTGTGTTCTGTGAGGCTCTCTACGACGGGTCTGGAATTCTGCAGGCAAATGGCGTTGGTGCCATAATGGCCTCTTCGCGTTTCACTGACTTAGCTTTCAATTACCCGTTACCTGCAACAGTGATCAGTTTAGAAGACGGACAGAAAATCTTGAATTACATCAGAACAACAGAGTGAGCAATCCTCTAGAATCATTCACATGAAGCAAAAAAACAAAGATCTAGTATTTACTTACCATAACCATGTTACTATCTGAATCAGGAGCCCAACAGCAACAATTCTCTTTGGAGAGACTCCTAAGGACGTTGCAGCACCAATTGTTGTCTCGTTTTCTTCAAGAGGGCCCAACCCTATCTCCCCGGGCATTCTTAAGGTGAGCAAATGATTTTAATTTTTAACTGTTCTGGTTCACTTCAATGTTGAAAAAGCTTGGAAAGCTGATGATTTCATTATGCAGCCTGATATCACAGCTCCTGGAGTGGACATCCTAGCCGCTTGGTCTCCAGCTTCGTCACCATCAATCTACTATGGAGATACGAGGAGTGTCAGTTTCAACATAATCTCCGGGACATCCATGTCCTGTCCCCATGTCAGCGGTGCTGCTGCATATGTCAAAGCTGCGCACCCGGACTGGTCTCCTTCTGCCATTAAATCAGCTCTCATGACCACAGGTAATGTATAGAAGCAACAAAATTGAAAATCCCCATTTCACAATTTGAGCTTCTAAACCCTGTGATCACTGATTCTGTTCTTTTTTTTCCTTCAACAGCTTACATTATGGACCCAAAGAAGCACGAAGAGCGCGAATTCGCTTATGGGGCTGGACATATTAACCCGGTGGGAGCTACAGACCCTGGTCTTGTCTACGACGCGTGCGAATCAGACTACATCAAATTCCTCTGCACGCAAGGTTACAATTCCACCACTCTCAAGCTCATCACAGGCGACAACAGCAGCGTTTGCGAATATCCAACTCCCTGGACAGCTTGGGATCTCAACTACCCCACATTCGCGTTAGCTGTGCAAGATGGTCAGCCAATCGAGGCAGTCTTCACAAGAACAGTCACGAATGTTGGCCCCGCCAATTCAAGCTACACTCTTGAAATTGATGAAATATTTGGCCCTTTTGCTGTTTCGGTGGAGCCTGCCAATCTGACATTCTCGGCCACTGGGGAGAAGAAGAAGTTCGTAGTTAAGGTCACTGGTCCTTCGGTGTATCAGCTGCCTATAGTTTCAGGGGAGATAGTCTGGAATGACGGGTTTCATATTGTGAGAAGCCCACTCGTGGTTTACACAGTTCTCCAGACTTCTCACTCTCCCTTGGAGGGCAAGAAGAAAACAACGACTTATGGAGCTCCTTCCACATTCGGGGTTTCTTCCTTGCACAACACGAATGGGATTCTTGGGGATGAGTAGACCCTTTACCCGAATTCGCCTGCCTGAGACTTGTGTCTGTTGAGGATCAAGTTTGTAGTACCTGTTATCAAAAAAATATTTAAATAAAACTCTGCCAGATAGCTATAAAAAGCCAAAGAATGGTATGAAATGAAATTGAAATAACATTACCTTATTGTATTGTGTTGGCCCAACATGTCTCCCTGTTTCATAGCACTTCACCTATAATGAAACTAAATCTAATTTCTCAAATACACACAAGCACACTATATGAAAGAATATGCTGTCAATTTTCTTTTGAGTCTCAGCATTAAGATAAATTGATCCCAACTTTCAGCACCATTGACTGGCAGCTAGAAGTCTTGAGATACTGATTCTAGACTCTTTTGAGTCTCAGCATTAAGATAAATTGATCCCAACTTTCAGCACCATTGACTGGCAGCTACAAGTCATTAAGACTTCGACTTATTTCTATAATAGTGGAGTGGAATTGCTTCCAAGTTCCAATGCTGAAATTTGGTTGGCTCAACCTTAGTTTAATCTCTGGTACACTCAAATCCACCAACACTTACTGGTAGACACTGAAACATGTTGTCTATATTTATTTATGCAGTCAAGCAGTTCAAGCCATGCAAGATACCAAGGAAAAAAAATCAATAACATGACAATCACTTCCAACTAATTTATTAAATGATTAGAGTCAATACAAGTATTCAAATACAAGCAGAAGAAATCACAAAGGGACAGTTACAGCATCAACCAAGTATGACCAGAATTTTGAAAAAAAATTGCAATGGAGAAGAAACCCGAGAAATTCAAACCTACGAGTTCTTCAAGCAGCAGCCGTCTTCTGATTTGGCTTGAACACGTACTTAATGAGCGACTCCTTGATGGGCATGAGCTCGGGGAATTCCTGCTTCAACTTGGTGGTCTCGAGCTCGTTGTTGCTTCTCGGGGCGACAATCACCTTAGCCTGCTCCTCTAGGGTAAAGTTCTTCCATGTGAAGTTGGGGTCGATGTAGTCCTTGTACATCTGCAAGATCTCGTTGTGGCTCACCACTCCCGGGTTTGTGAAGTTGTAGATTCCGGTAAGGTTCCTCTTCGCCATCTCAATGGAGATGGGGAGGAGCTCGTCTAATATGGTCATGGAGTTCGGTATGTCCACAACTTTCTCGTACCGTGTGATTTTGGTGATGAAGTTTCGTGGGTTGGACAGATCGGATGAGATTGGCATTCTCACACGCAGTGTGCATACATTCTGGTAGTTACTGAGCAGATCTTCCACCTTTCAAATACCATCATCACAAATTGCCGAAAATCAGAACTTGAACTACCATTCTCAGATTCAAATCATAAATCTCTATGGTTTCATCACAAATTACCATAAATCAGAACTTGAACTACCATTCTCATATTCAAATCACAAATCTCCATGGTTTCATCACAAATTGCCATAAATCAGAACTTGAACTACCATTCATAGATTCAAATCTCAAATCTCTATGGTTTCACTTCCAAAAAAAGGAAACTATGCTGAATGTAAGCTACACTAAAGCAACGGGTACAAATCTTTAGTTCAAACAAAAACCAAATCCACACCAAGAAGAAAAGCAAATAATGCTGAATCTGAACTAAAATGTTATAATTTGAGCTACACTGAAGCAAAAAGTACAGATCTCTAGTCCAAACAATAACCAAATTTACACCAAAAAAGCAAATTATGGTGAATCTGAGCTAAAATGTCATAACTTGAGCTACACTGAAGCAAAGAGTACAAATCGCTAGTTCAAACAAAAACCAAATTCACACCAAAAAAAGCAAATAATGTTAAATCTAACCCAAAATGTCATAATTTGATCTACACTGAAGCAAAAAGTACAAATCTCTAGTTCAAACAAAAACAAAAACCAAATCCACACCCAAAAGGCAAATGATACCGAATCTGAGCTAAAATTTCACAACTTGAGCTACACTGAAGCAGCAAATACCACAGATCTCTAGTTCAAACAAAAACCATGTTCACACCAAAAAAGCAAATAATGTTGAATCTAAGCTAAAATGTCACCATTTGAGCTGCACTGAAGCAAAGAGTACAGATCCCTAGTTCAAACTATGATAAAATTAGTCAATGATACTCAATCTGAGCTAAAATGTCACAATTTGAGCTACACTGAAGCAAATAGTACAAATCTCCAGTTCAGACAAAAACCAAATCCACACCCAAAAACCAAACCAAATTATAATGTCATAATCTGAGCTACACTGTAGCATAGAGTACAGATCTCAACTTCAAGTAAATACCCCTAGCAACACTGAAGCAAGTAAATAGTACAGATCTCCAGTTCAAACAAATTCACACCAAAAAAAGCAAATAATGTTGAATCTAAGCTAAAATGTCACCATTTGAGCTACACTGAAGCAAAGAGTACAAATCCCTACTTCAAATTACACTAAAATTAGTCAATGATACAGCTAAAATGTCATAATTTGAGGTACACTGAAGTTAATAGTACAGATCACAAAAACCAAATTCACACCCAAAACCCAAATAATGCTGAATCTGAGCTACACTGCAGCATAGAGTACAGATCTCAACTTCAAATAAACCCAAATCAAGCAAACTGAAACCTGAGCTAAAATGTCAATGATACTCAATCTGAGCTAAAATGTCACAATTTGAGCTACACTAAAGCAAATATCACAGATCTCTAGTTCAGACAAAAACCAAATTCACACCCAAAAATCAAACCAAATTATAATGTCATAATCTGAGCTACACTGCAGCATAGAGTCCAGATCTCAACTTCAAATAAACCCAAATCAAGCAAACCGAAACCTGAGCTGAAATGGGTCACTCACCATGGCCTTGGTCTTGGAATAGAAGGACCCAATGAAATTGGGCGTGTCCTCCTCCTTGAACCCAACCCCTGACCCGAGCAAGTGCCCCGAATCGTACTCAAATATACACCCGGTCGCGTAATTGACCATCACCAGACCCTTCTCTCTGCACAGATCGGCCAGGGTCAGCGTCCCCACCACGTTGGTCCGGATCGTCTCGACCTTGTGGCTCTCGCACCAGTCCACGTTGGGCCTGCCGGTGACCCCGGCGGCGTTGAAGACGTGGGTCGGCTTCGCGGCGGCGAGGTCGGCCTCGAGGGAGCTCCGGTCCTCGAGACGGCCCGAGCCGTAGACGTGGTCGATGCCCTGTGCCGAGCAGAGCTCGCCGAGCAGGCCTCCGATCCAGCCGGTCCGGCCGTAGATCAGGAACTTGAGGGGCGTCGCCGGAAAACCCATCTCGCTCCTGATCCGATCTGATCTGGGGAAGGTTTTTTTTTTGGGGGGAGATGGATCGGATCTGTGTGGAGCTTCTGAGATCTGTGAGTCTGTGACTGTGTGTGTGGAATTACCTATATAGAATTTTGGAGGGGAAGGGTCCACGTGATTATTGTCCGTTAATGTCTTGTCTTAATTTGTTGATTTACTTGCTTAATAAGGCTGATTACCAAAATAATTAAGTGGGTAAATTGACTAGAGAGTTGTATTAGTTGGGCTGTTTACGGTTCGGTTTTGAACCGATTCGACTCAAGACTCAACACTCAACCAAACCGATGGTTGTTTACGATTCGATTTTGAACTGAATCGATTAAAATATGAATCAAATCGATCATCTTGGTCTTAAGAAATAAAAAATCAAAGCTATAAGACTGATTACCAAAGTAATTAAGTCGGTAAATTGATAAAGAGTTGTATCTGTTGAGATGTTTACGGTTCGATTTTAAACCAAATTGATAGTTCCATTAAATTAACAGGGTTGTTCATGGTTCGGCTTGAACCGAACTGATTCAAAACTGAACCAAATCGATCGTGTCGGTTTTAAGAAATAAAAATCAAATCTAAGATGATGGAATTTAGTTTGATTTTGAACCGATTAGTTTTTAGCTCGATGTTACATGAATCGAACTTCATGTAATCCTTCCTTACGTTTTAGCCCATTTTACTTATTATTTGGTTTATGGGCTTTTGGTTCAATTTGTTTTAGTCGATATTTTTGAAATTCTCACATTTTAAGGCGGTCTTTACTTATCTTTTGTTATTTTTAGGCCTAATTAATAAATGTCGATGACACAAAATGAGCAACATGTTTAAATCGATCAGCTTTCAGTTCACTTTGATATTTTTAATCGATTTTGAATTTATAAATCGAAATACAACCGATCGAGTTTTGACCCGGTTCAATTTTGAAGCGGCTAATCGGTTCTTTTTGGTTCAATTGTTTTTGGGCATTTCTAGTTAAAATATTTGTTTAATTTGATTTAGTTTATAATTATTATTTTTAATTTGAAATCAGTTTTACCTCCTTTTAGGTATAAATGAAGATGCTAAAAAATCCACGTATATAAATTATTTTAAATTAATCACGTATTTTATTTTGATGGAAAAGTGGACCTCCTAACTGTATTGCTCACATGGGAAATGACCTCAAAAGATTTAAAAGCGTGTGAACGATTTTAAATTTAAAGTCTCTGCCTTTCCCTTAATTATTGATGCTTTGAGTTTAAATAATATAATTTCTTGGTTAATAAGATCAACAAAAATCTATTTTAACCGTTTATGAGGAATAAAGGTCATTAAAATAGACACGTGAACAGCCACGAACACTCATGCCCTGATTTTTAAAATTTTTTATTATTGAGTGAAAAAATCATAACGATATTAATTATTTCACATAAAGGATATGGACTTGAAATTTAGAAGAAGACAAAAATATTTAGTTAAATTTTGTTGGCAAATACCTACAGTTATTATGTATCAATAGTTTAATTTTTAACTTAGTTTGAATAAATATTAATTTATAAATAGGTAATAATTAGTATATTTATTAACAAAAATTATTCGTGGCTGTCACGTCTGAGATCATGGGTATGATTTTAAATTAATTTTGTGAATGATTGATACACGTTTAGAATTTGCTAATAATATATATATATAGAATTCGAAGCACACAATATCACAGAAAAGTAATTTTTAAGTCGAGTGGGGTCACCGTCACTGGTAAGTGGAGAAGACTGATTCTAATGGGCCTCATGGCCCACTAACTAAAGCTACATGTGAAAAATAAATAGGTACCCTTGTGTTGGGCCCAAACTGAAAGCCCGCCAACAGACAAGGGCCCGGAAACGGGTCGGGTTAGTGATCTTGTTCTCTATCCTGTTGGATCAAGAACACCGGGTTTACGTCAGGTTCAGGAATTATTTCTTCTTTATAGAATGGAAATGAACGGGTCTGAATCGATTTTAGTGATCCACATTTCCTATCGTATTGGATCGAGAACATCATATCTACATCGGATTCAAAAAATTTGGTCATCTTCTAGCTTAGTGGGCAGTGTAAAACAACCCAAAAACTTCATCTAAAAGTATGCGAGACGTCCGGCTTTAGACTCGAGTTCGAACACTCAAAAAAGGATCTAAACAAAGCCTAAATCGGGATGAAAAAAAAAAGAGAACAGAAAAATGAGCTACTCGCTTAACGAGTGTTTGTACTGAAGTATAGAATAAATTACAAAGTAAATGATTGAATTTACAAGTTATGAGAGATCCTATTTATAGCAAAAACCCGAACCTCCTTCACGGCTAAGCTTTCCATGCATGATCAACACCTCCTCCTTCCCGTAAGCATGAAAAAAGTGTGTGTTTCACCTCCTTCGGTGATGAATCATTCTTATCTTCATGAGAGGACAACACCTCGTTCTTATAAGGGACACCTCATGCGGGAATCACTGTGCTCCTTCACCTCCTCCACGTCCACCTCATGTTTGGAAGGTCACATCGTGCTTTGCCTTGTCACGTCGTGCTTAACGAAGTAGGTGAAAATGTACATTTGTGGGAAAATGAGTTTGAATTTTAATGGGATCGTTGCGGGGTGTTTCAAGTGTCATTATAACATGACAACATGGGTTAGGTTGGGCTCCTTGCCCAGATGCTGGACCGCCCCAAAATGACTGGATCGAGATTTTTCTATCATGTTCTCGTTCTCATATGAATTCAATACAGTGGGTGGACTCGAGTTTAAACTCGCGCGTATCAGCATGTTGACCAAATCAGCAGACTGATATTAGCCTTATTATTTTCTGGCTCTTTTTTACCCAAATGAATGTTCAATACAAAAACCAAACCAAAACTCTGAATCATCACGCGTAGCATAAAAGTGCCCAAATATAATTGAACTGACTCAAAAAATAACTAAATTGAAAAGAGTCAACTTGGTTCATTTTAAAATCAAATCGAAACTCTGTCGATTTAGTTTTGATTTATAAAATGTGAACCAGTAAAAAATCGAATCGAAAACCGATCGATTTAGACACATTTTAAATCTTCGATTCTTATTAATCGGGCCAACAAAAAATAATTCAAATTAGAAGTCAAAATGGGTAAAAAAAATATAAGAATTTTATGAAAATTAGTTCAACAAAATCCAACGAAAATCAATAAAATGTGAGTATCATGAAGTTCAATTTATAATGAACTGAACCAAACCAAAAAAAACATCCAAAATTGAACTGAAGTGAGTTTTATTGGTTTGACTTTGATTTTTATTTTCTTAAAACCGAATTGGTTGATTCTTTACCGACTCGAAACCAAATCATGAACAACCCTCCAACAGATTTAACTAACACGCTAAGCACCATTTGTGTATGGAATTAGTATGGGCTTGACAGTGGGCTGTGAAGCCCAGCCCATTCATATTTGTTAAACTGAAATAAAATAATATATAAAAATAAAACAAAATTGAACGAATCAATCATTATTTCAGAATATCACAACAACAAAATAAACGATCGTTAACTTGGGGTCAATCAATCAGATCACTACAAAAAGAAACTTAGAAAGTTGTACAATACGACATCGTATCGGTCCACTACAAACAGTTAAAATATACATGCATCATCAAATGAAATCTACTATATGCTCTCGCGGTACGCATCGGATCAAATCAAAACATATACAAAAGCTTACGAGGTCGATCAGTTTAAGGTAAGTTCATCCGAGTACAAGTAGCATATTAAGGATCATCATCAATAACATGTGTATGTGTAAGAACATGACTTTTTTCTTTGTTATTTGTTTTTCTATCTCTTTCGCTTCGACTTCAAGGAGGTGACGGATTGAGAATTGCTGTGCCAATTTCGCTTCCTCTGATTTATGAACCAATTGTTGATTTGCTTCAGCTGCAATCCTGTCTCCTCCACCAGCTTCGCCTTGTCATCTTCCTGCATTCGCACGTGTGTACATATATATACATATTCATCAGACATCGACGAAATATTTTTTTTTTATCTGGTTTGTAAGTTATCATAGTTTTGTGTTATTTCTATATGTATAGCATATTGTTAAATTCACATTTGTTTTTGAACGCTTGCTAATTTTTTGGAATTGAATTGTAAACTGACATATTACAAATTTTGAATGGAATAATTATTATGAATTTACAAGATTTGTAAATGGATGGTAACATATTTCAATTTAGTTTTTTTTTTCTTCAATATTTTACTTGGTCATATCTGACTAACAAGCACCACACTAACTTAATCGAAAATGGTTAACCATACTCTAGTAAGTTTGTGTTAGTCGGTTTGGTTTTCGTATACTAGGCTAGTTAGGTGTGTTATATGTCAATCGGATATGACTATAGTCCACTAATTTGTCCCGACTGATCATAGTCAATTGCTTTTTAGCCCATACCTGACTAGTCATATATGCTAGTCAAGTGTGAACATTTTACCAAAATGCGCATATTCGTTAGATAACCTATCAACAATGTTTTCATTTTTCCCAAAGTTGAATTTGATCTAATTTGTGAGCATAAGCATTACATTTAATATATGACATGTTAGATTTATTATTTTATCACATGTACAAAAATATTTTCATTTATTTCTGAAAAAGTATTAGTGTTTTGTGTTCTTTCATTAATATATCTATCGTAAAATTTTTATAAATATATATATTGATGAAATTATTTAACCTAATGAACTTAAATAGTTGAATGACTGAATTATAGCAAACTAAAATTTAGAAAGTGGATATATTCAAACATTTGTATAAAATAATTAAGAAGTTAATTAGTTATGGCAGTTAATTACCGTTGGGTATGGCCATTTTGCATGTTGCTGCCACCAATTTTTCAGGACAGAAGTGGTGTCACCTGGTAGCTTCCCAGCTCTTCTCTTCCTCAGAATCTCCTCCCTAACATCTTCAATTCTAGATTTAAATCCCTGTAAGTAAATAAATAAATGTTACAAATTAAAGCTTTGTTCAAAAAATAAATCATTGCACCATATATATACACCTTAATTATGAAGAAAATACTTATAACTAATCAAATGTCATGTTCAACTTCATATATAAAACACATTAATTTTGTTCCCGAAACGATATTAAAAATACTTAAGCATCAATGTCACTGTAACACCAAAATATGTGCTAAAACCGAATAAAACTGATACTTTATTTTTATATTATTTTCGAGCAAAAAAAATACTTATATTTACTTTTGGACATTAGTTTAAGATAAGTTTTATATGTTATAAAAATGAATATCGTCAGAATTAATGATCACCTGTTTGAGTTCAATCTTCAACTCGTGTCTGACTCGTTCCATGAGAGATCGTTCAGATTCAGTAGGGAGGAGAGGACCGAAGCCCATCATGTCATGACTTTCGGAGCCGGTTTGGTCCATAGAAAAGTCCATCTGTAGCTCATCCTCATCGTCCGACATGGTCGCCCCCGACCCTTCTCCTGATGTTGCTCCTTAAAACCCCAAAACCATCAATTAATCATTAACTATACTGCCAAATTCACAACGTGATCAACATGACCAAAGCAAGTAACATTAAATAGTAACACTAAATTTAAAGACAACATAAATCCTATTGAGTTTACGTGATTTCATCTCAGATAATATATTCTGTTTTGATATAAACTAAACATATAAAACTTCTGTTAAAGAAGTCTTCTCTTACATATCAAACAATAGATTATAATACATTAGTTTTCTAGTGGTTAATTAGCCCTTTTATCATGATATACAATACATCATATAAATTAAATACTTTGTGTCAAACAATATATTAACTATTAGGGTGGTTTATCATAAATAATATATTCATTCTCAACGTAAAGTAACAGTACTTTTATTTGTCTGTTTATGATACATAAACTAATTTCATGCCTCAATAACAAAATATTATAATACATTAACTTCTTAGTGATAATATTATAATATTTTTAACATAATATACAACATATCGTATGAATTAAACAACATGTACCAAACAACAAACAAAAAATATATTAATTGTGAAACATTAGGTTTCATAATCATTTAACACAAAATTTGAAAAACTTAATGGGTTGTTAGAGGTGGTGGTGGGTAACAACTATTTTTTTCTCCAACTAATTAATTAAACCAACCTCCTCTCTCTCACTCAACTACTATTAACTATTATTATAACCAAATCATTTCTTGTAGGACTCTTTTTGTAGGGTACCATAGGTCCTACAACCCCCACCTCAACCTCCATGTTCGAACAAGTCCCAAAACAACTTTTTCCCAAGAAAATCACATATCCATTTAATAATTTCTAATTTAATCATCATTATTTACACTAATAAACACAACATTTCATGTAGAGAAAAAATATATATTTAAAAAACAATTGATTAATTAATTAATTACCGGTGAGGGCTTGGAGGGTGTTTTCGATTTCACGGCAGGCCATGACGGCTTCGACCGCGTGGACTCTCACGTGCTGCTGAAGCTGCTCTTTGAAACTACACAACACTATCAAATATTGTGCCTGAAAAATAAATAAATTAATTAATTAACAAAATTAATTCAAATTCAAAAATCGTTTCTTTTGTAACGCTAAAACTCAAGTGGATAGGCAGAGCTTCAAATTGTTATTTTAGTCCATATTTACAAAACATTAAAATTAGATGATAGTCGGACATAAAAGGTTTTGGAAGACAAATTAGTGATAAATTGAATTGAATGATTAATCGAGAATTACAGGCGATTAATCAAAGAGTGAGAATTAAGCAGATAAGTCGTAAATTTTTAGATAAGCCGGTGAACAGATTTGTGAGACATCTGCACTCCGTAGGGACGTTTCAGTCCAAAACAAATGAGCAAGCTCTGAAATCATGTCGGAAACTCAGTATACACTTTTAGGTGAATATTTAGGCCGGCGGTTATTTAACCCGATGAACAAATTTACATGTAAAAATAAATAAAATCCATAAAAAATATTTACAAAAACATTAGAGCTAGACAATAGTCGGGCAGAGAGAAGGTCTTGTAGAGACTAATTAGGGATAAATTAGAAAATAAATCGGATTAAATGATTTATAAAAAATTATAGACAATTAATCGAAGAGTAATCAAAGATTAATCAGATAAGTTGAAATTTTTTAGGTAAGGTGGTGAACAGATTCGTGAGACATCCGCTCCATTGGATTTCAATACGAACCAAATGAACAAACTCTGAAATTATGTCGGAAACCCAGTATAAATTTAACCCGATCAACCAATTTACATGTAGAAATAAAAAAAAATCCATAAATTTTTTTAAAAAAATTAAATTTGTGGGTAAGAATCGAACCAAGAAATTGTCGAGCTCTTGCTTGTCGTGGGGGGAGAGGTGGCCGTTCTGGTGGAGCTGCGCCGCATAGGAGCGGAGGAGGTTGTGGGACTGCGCCAGCTGTCCGTCTATGATTGGCAGCTGGTCGATCGGCGTGGCCACGCGCAGGCACGCCACGTGTGCCGACAGCAACTGCTCGTACAAGGGGTGTGTCGCGATCTCCCCCTTCAACTGCTTGTCTCCTCCGCCGCCGTAACCGCCGTAACCGTCGCCGCCGATCATCCCCAAACCGCCCTGCTCTTGCATTTCCGACCACAAAAATCTCTCCAAAAACCAAAAGGGTATCGAAGGCCTAGGCTTCGATATGGGTATGTGTAATTAATAGCTGTGGCGGAGCAGCGATCGAGGCCTAGGCTTTTAGGGGCTGAGAGTGGACAGTGATAGAGAAGAGAAGAGGAGAGAGAAAGTGAAGATTGAAATTGAAATTGAAATTGTTTGTGTTTTTATGTGAATAATGGGTTTGTGTTGTGTGTGTATATATTGGGATCTGAAACAGCAAAACTTTCTGAACCTGGCAGGTTCTCTGCAGAAACAGAGATTTTACATGCAAGGAGGGGAGAGAGAAAGTGAATTTGTTTGGTTCAGAGGAGAGAGAAAGTGAATAAGAAGAAAGAAGAAAAAGGGCATGGAATGGAATTATTAGTTTTTGGAAGAGGAGAGAATCAGATAAAGCTGAATCAATATATTCTTTTAAAATCTATTTAAATTTTAAGCTATTAAAAATATTTAGGATAATAGTAGTTAAGTATATTGGTTGGTCAGAACTAATTTTACTTTTAAATACACTTAATCTTTTTTAATTTATAAAATCACCTAAAACTTTTTTTTAAAGTAAATAAAATTTTTATTTAATAAATTGAAACTAACCCAGCATCAAATCGGACAGCTGAAGCTACAGTTGGTGAGACATACTTTTTACCATAATCTCATCTACTGTTAGTTAAAACATACTTGATCAATTTGTGAGACATTTTAACCTATCAAATAATATTTTAGGATAATAGCAGTTAATTAGTATATATTGGTTGGTCAGAACTAATTTTACACTTAAATACACTTAACCTTTTTAAATTTATAAAATCACCTAAAATTATAATTTTGGTTATACTTCTATCCCATTAATTAGAGATTTACACAAAAATTAAATGTATTTTTTAGATGAGATTGGTAAAGTATGTTTTAACTAACATTAGATGTAATAAAGTGGCTTACGAATTGGTCAAGTATGCTTTAACTAACATTAGATGAGATTAGGATGAGGGGTCTATCCCACCAACTGTAACTTCAGTTGTCCAACTTAATGTCAGTTTAATTACTATTTATTAAATAAAATTTAATTTTACTTTCAAAAACATATTATTTTTTTGTAAGAGTATCCTAAAATTTTAATAGTCATATGGGCAAGTCTAATTTTTTTTTGGTAGGAGCACCCTTTCCTTTCTTGACCAAATAAATGATTATGCTCTTTTTTTCTTTTTTCCAATTTTATTTATCACCGAGAAAACTGACAAATCTTTCTTCTCAATTATTAAAGGTAAAAAAACAAGTACAAAATGTGGGGGCAGATTCGGAAACCCATTAAATTTTAATTTTAAATATGTATTTATTTATTTGGTGGATGATAATAAATAAAAATAAATATTAGGTGAATAAGAAAGTCGGCGGGAGAGAGAGAGGTTGAGCCGTCGGTGTTGACTTGTGATGAGTCGGTGGTTTACGCTTCCCGTTAGTTGCTTGGTTTGTTACAACGTACCAATCAATCACCGCCAATTAATCTTAATTATTAATTAGTATTTATTTAATCAATGTTAACTTTAATTTAATTATTTCAGTTGACGTGGCATTCGAGAAAGATAAGTGGGGCCCACTTCATTGAATGCGAAGCTCTGGGCCCGATTGGCCGTCTGATCCGATCCGTCGCTTTCTTATTCAATTCAACTGAAACGGAGCCGAACGGTGTCGTTTAATCGGGTTTGGGTTATGGAAAGAGTGCTCATACAGGAGTTATTGTACATGTGTTTGCGTGGTACATTTGTTTCTGTCTGAAGAATTAATTTTGACTAAAATTGAAGGGTGGTTTTGGTGTGTGTATAGGGGTGGGCCCTTTTAGGAAAATTTGGGTCATGGGTCCCATAATAAAAGATAATCCCATTTTGGTAGGAAGAATTATAAATTAAAATTTGCTGAATCCGTAAGAAAATACTTTTTTTGAGTCAAATCATTTTCTCCCATAACATTTTGTTTATTAATTAAACCTTTCATTTAAATGTTAATAATTTTAATGATTTTTCATCTGTGTATATTAAATTTCATATAAGTGTGTCGAAAACTAGGGATGAACACAATTATGAAACCAGACATGACCTTATAATTTTTAATTTATAGATAGACTTATAATCATGAGCGAGGGATTGTTTCGATTCTTAATTTGGTTCTACTCTATTAGAAACGGTTTATTCATAATATTTGATTCAACTAATTTATGGGTCGAATTAAAAATTTTAATTTTGATTTATAGTCAAAAATTTTAAATTTATAATTATAAAATGTATTAACGAAAGTTGAGTGTTAATATTTAATTATTATAGTTAAATCTAATGTAAAATTTGTAAATAAATTAATAATAACAATAATAAAGGATAAATAACATATCTCATCAACATTCATTATTCAGTTTATGTGTCGACTTAAATCGACTATGCTTTTGTTGGGTTAATCAACCATTTTCAGCTTTATGAACTATAACTTAATTGAAATTGAGTAATTTTCTTAAGTTCATAATCAAAATTGATCCAATAACTAAGATTTTTAATTTTTTAATTTTGATTCGATTTTCAATTTTCGATTTCGAGTCCAAAATACTCATTCTAATTGAAACAATACTATGTTACACTTTATATATATCAACCATCTATAAAATTTATATGTTTTGTATGTGATAGTTTTGAGTTGACAAACAAATTATCACATAATCTTAAGTTGATTATAATTTTACATGTGATTGCATTTAGGGAGTGGTCATGTTTCTAAATGATTGCTTCAATGGTCATTGAATCATCATAATAAATAGATAATTATTATGAGGATGACATTAGATATTGATACATATGGTTAGAAAATATTTTAAATAGATAATATATTTCATTCAATTAATTAATCAATTATATAGTTTATTTTTATTATTAATTTTTGTAATGAACTATTTTTAAAATTTCTTTTTGTTTCTGTAAAATGATTATTATACGTGAGGTGCAACAACCAATTAGGTGTGCCTAACCAACAGGATCACCACACGCATATCAATTCAAAGTCTCTTGCAATATTATTATTAAATTTTCTATACGAAAATAAAAATATTTTATTGTGTGTTTGATTTATAGAGCTAAAGAAAGACATTTATAACCTCAATCAACTTTCGAAACTAAACAAAAAATGTAATATATACTTCAGTGTACTTATAATTGTTGTATCATCTGATAAATATATATTGCGGAATTTCAGTTTCTGAACTTCGCTTAATTGAATTCTCTGCTCTAAGTATTATTTCGAAACGTTTGGTATACGAGCATCTTCAAACATGACTTACTGTTATTAATTCGATGATTCATATAGTACGCGGTCAGCGAGAATTAATTATTGGGGACAAAAAGACTGGTAAAGCCACAATATTACAAATGTACAGAAATCATAATAATTGTTTTAAGTCTTTGTTAGTGATTGCAAATTTAAAGATAGAAGTAGTGAGACATCGTTTAACATAAAACATAAAAATGTAATTCAACCACTAATTAATTAAATTATAATAGCCAAATAGAAGACACAAACTTCACCTTAAAATATGATTCTAACAAGAAAACTAAAACAAACAAACAAACTTGAAAAAAAGGGAAAATATTTGAGTACTAAATAAACAAATTTAAAACATTTTTATATATTATCGTATCAATTTGACACTTCTACAACTACAGATGTAATAATGGGTAGAGTGAGTGTTTTAACTCTCTATTAGCACTTCTTACTTTAAAAGGTATGAGAATCATTCGCAGTGCAAATCACAACGGAGAAAAATATTATTTGATTAATAATAAACCAAATTAATCCTAACACCCAAGTCATAGACCCAGATTAATTACTATATATGTAATCACGATCATAAAAAATCCAACTAATATAAATATTTAAAAACTCAACTGTTCAATCATAACTTTACAATTGTGAGGTTGTTGGTTCGAATCTCGCTAAAAGTATAAGTGGGCACGGTTATGGAATTGTATCGATAGAAATTCAAATTGGTACAAACCCGACCCTTCAATTTCCTACTAATTGAATCCATATTTGAAAAAGTTATGTGAGGAAACAGTTACATTTCTACGGCAGTTCTCTGGTTTTATTTTATTGGTATTTTGTTTTGAATTTAGGCTCTATTTATAAATTGTTTCACATGAATTCGAGTCCGATTTACAGCCAAAATTTTAAGTTAACAATTAAAAATAATAATAACGAAAACGGATGTTAAAATTTAATTATATCAAACAAATCAAAATAAAAAGTGTACAAATAAAATGAAAATAAATAACACGCGTGGATGGATGTGAGGTGAATATGTGGCATTATGAATCAGTCCGATTTTTACTAATTAACCACCGGTTCTAAATTTAAACACCATAATCAAACCAAAACTGAATCATTCTCTTAAATTTAAAACCAAAATCGAACTTCTAGCTACGGTCCTTGATTCCTTAACTACGGTTTAGCTTGATTTTCGGTTTGAGATTAGTTTCAGTTTTAGGAGGAGCTAAGAAAATTAATATAATTTATAAAATAGGGAAAGAAATACTTGTTACTAAACTAACTTAAAACATTAGTATTAAAATATAAGGATAATTCTTGATAACTACGGTGAAATTTGACATATTCGATGTCCCTCCGTTTTCGGTGCCCTTTTCGCCGGTGACAGCGGTGATGAACCCAATTTTGATGCAAAATACGTGTATTGAAATCAAATGGTTCTGCAAATTTTTTTGAAAACACACCAACACAATACTGTTCTTCTTCTTTGCATATCATGGGACTCCGACTCTCAAATTAACACTCAAGTTAATTACAAAGGACTCCGATTAACACCATTAATTACTCTCTGTGATTAACATTGAAACCCGTAAATCGAATCTCAATCAGCACCAGTCATGTTGACGATTCTTGAGCCGTGGGTCGTATCTCCTCGAAGCAGGAGGTTCCGGCCGCGATTGAGGGTTGAGTCGAACTTCTGGAGGCCGAACACGTCGCCATCGGCCGCCGTGAGCTTGCCGGAGGGAGAGACCCAGAACGAGAACGAGGAAGAACAAGAACAAGAACATTTTTCTTCGGTCTTCATTTTTTTTTTAATATTAAGGGCATATTGAGTATTTCATACAAAACTGATCCCATTCTGTTAGTTTTAACTTAGTTAAGGTAACGGTGACACATAAAATTAGTTCTCCGTATTGAACTGACATCCAAAAAA
>JAYMTP010001952.1:0-21592 GCA_036897365.1 Geranium brycei
ATACTTATTATTATGTGAAAATTAAATAAAAATCAACCATTATGTTTAGAAGCCACATTAGTAAATAATACTTTACAATAGCTTTATTTCTTAAGAATAAGAACAAGATTTTCATTGTTATTTTTAGACCAAGGTTGTAGATGTCGTACGACGTTATGATGGAAGACATGAGTCTCCGGGGCCATGGCAGCGCTATGATAGATTTTCATTTTCATTTTTGTATTTTTATTTTTTATATATATAAATTAATTTATATATTTAATAAAAATACATGTTATGCTCAAAGCGACCAAAATGTCACGACGCCGCCATTTATAATACTTGTTTAGACCAACCACATTTTTTCTCTTTTTTTCCTTCATGAAAATATGAAGAAAAGATTCTATTCTTTCCCAGAAAAATAGTGTAAATTGTATTTAAAAAATACCTCAAATCAAATATCGAAAGACAATTATAATATATTTATAAACGCAAGTGAAATCTAATTTTACATGTTGGATTAAACATGGGAATCATTAAGAAAATGGTCATTGATGATAGATGCACCTCACCCCAGATGGACTGATCTTCAATATGTCCATAGTAATTCGAATATTAATGAATTTGGTGAAGGTTTTTATTAATTGGTCAAAGTTTACTTCAAAGATTTTTGGATGCTCCCCCAAGTAGAGCCCAACTCGAATCTTCACTGAGGGATTTGGAATGTAGTTTTCAAAATAAGATTTGACTGATTATTATTATTATATAATATTAGCACTAAATTGACTATTTTAATCAAGATGCTGACGGCAGGTGGCTACGCCCTTATTCAACATTCACTTGTTAAACCTTTATTTTCATGACCATTATATGTAACGCTCCCCAAATACGATTTTGATTCCTTTATTTTGGGATTTTTTTATCTAGACTGAAATAAAAAACAATTAATTAGATTGTGATGTGGAAAGAATATTTATATATAAATAAATTGAAAAATGACAGATGTGTGCTTTATTCTATAATATTTTTGTAAAAAGGAAATATATGAACTTTGATGTTTCTTTTTGTGTGTAAATATATGTTATTCAATAATGATAATAATAAATATTTAATTTGAATAAGGATTTGTTGCATGGAGAATGAGAATCGGGAGATACATGTTAAAGTCCTATTGGAGAACAAAAAAGTCGCAAGTGGAAATACAAGTTTCAGAGTGATTATCTGTATTTACTGTATAAGTAACATTTGTCACAGCTAATTAATGCACTGCTTCTTTGCTCCTTACACTCTCGTGACTCTCCTATTTTCGCCAACGCCATTAATTTCTTGTTTAAGCATTTTTCTACGCGTTAAACCTATAAATAAAATGTGAACGGAGTAGCCAATCTACATGATATCCAAATAAGTCTTATAATTAATGTGTTTACATTTCCAAAGCGAGATTATGCTATTTAACTTGAAAAATAATAATTCTGATTTAAAATTCGAGAATGTCTCAAAACAATTAATATCAACTTTATTAAATTAAAAGTTCAACTTCATATCTGGATGGTCTATGCACTATACACAGTCACATGCCTCCTTAATTTTGCTAATTTGGACCCTTACACACACAAAAAATTGTGGTCCCTGTGCAACCAAGTCATTGGAGTCGGCCTAGTAAAGAGACCCAATTATTATACGATAAAAATTCAGTGAAATAATTGCTGACTGTGTCTAACCAATTGTTGTAACCAAACAGAACGTATGGTATATATATATATAAGATCAATTAAGCATAGGAGCTTTTAATTTGAGACTCACCAGCACACACCTACTCGTCTCCGGCCAGCCACCGCCGATATGTCCGGCGGCACCTCCGCTCGTTCCCTAACGAGCACGCCCACTTGGGCCGTCGCCACCGTCATCTTCGTCTTCATTGCTCTCTCCATCTTCATCGAGCACTTGATCCACCTCCTCTGCAGCGTGAGTGAATTTGATTAACTGATTAAGTAAAGTAACCAAAACCTTAATTTAATTTGGATTTGTTGTTCGTGTTCGGGCAGTGGCTCAAGCGGAAGAGAAAAACATCCTTGTTCGAGGCCGTGGAGAAGCTCAAATCTGGTCCGTTCATTTTATTTTTGTGTCATCATCAACCGATTGATTTGCTTCTTCTCCGGTTTGGTTTGTGAAGTGGGTTGATTTGTTGCAGTGTTGATTCTGTTGGGGTTTTTGTCTCTGTTACTGGCGGTGACTCAAAGACCCATCTCCAGGATTTGCGTGCCCAACAGCGTGTCCAACACCATGCTCCCCTGCAGCAGCAAGCCCCTACACACCACCGGAGATCTTGGACTCGGATTTTTCTGGCCGTCCGATCAGAGGAAATTAGAAGAGAGTGGTGATGACGACGACGACGACGATGATCACAAAGCCACTCCTCCTCCTCCTCCTCCTCCTGATGATGATAGCCATAATAAGGAGAGTAGCAGTACTGACACCACTTCCTCCGAAGCATCCTCTGATTATTGCGAATCCAAGGTGAATTTTACACATTGTTTTTATTAATTGAACAAAATAAATATGAAATTGTGTTAGAAGTCCAACCCACCCAAAAGTTCAAGCTCACAAGGCGAAGCGTTTAGACCAACTTATTTAAGCTGGCCAAACAGATTCACAACTTTCGAACGTGGTGCTCTAACAAATTAAAAACGAAATTGCAGGGAAAGACGGCTCTGATATCGGAGAAAGGGGTGAACCAGCTGAGTATCCTCATATTCGTGTTGGCGGTTACCCAGATTCTGTACGGAGTCCTCACCATGGGATTGGGAAGAGCCAAGGTAGGTACCTTCTAATTAAACTCAACCTCCACCCACATTTTCCTCCCAATTTATTTCTAGCTCTACAACTACAACATTTGACTGCTTTTGTTTTGACATTAGCCTTGAACCTATTTTATTCCAAATCAAATGTCTCCATCTGTAACGTGACTCTTAAGCTGTGATTTTAAATTTATTTTTGGCAGATGAAGCGTTGGAAAGCTTGGGAGAGAGAAACTCAAACAGTCGAGTATCAGGCAGCCAACGGTAATTTTTCCTTCCTTTTCTATTTATTTAACGTAATTAGTTAATTTAATTTAATGTTAGAAAGTAGACGACAATAAAATAATGGTACCTGACTCTGGCGGCCCAATATGAAGTCAACACACAACACGACCGCAACCGTGGTGGGCTAGTTAACCAGGCCCACACCTCCCTTTGTTGATTTTTCTTCAAATGACCCTTTAACCTTTATCCATTATTAATATATATGAGATAAATGGTACCTGGTTTTTTTTAGTTCATGAAATTTAACAAACTATAAAAAATTCCTGCTTGTTGTTTAGGATGATGGTTATGGCATTAGGGAGTTTGTATACTGTTGTTATTTTTGTGATTTTATAGGAAATTATAAACTATATTAATGAAGCGTCATTTTTACTAAAATCTATTGAAAATGTGTTACTTTATGTTTATAATAAGGATCTCGATTAATTTGTATTTGAATAAAATAATAATATAAACAAATGGAACTGTCTAAATTAAATTATTTGATAGTCTAGAGAAAATGAAGATATTTGAGTAGTATAGTTATAAACGCGTTTTTTCCCATATTTGTAATCGGTCAAAAAAATCATCATATTTATATCATGCAGTTACGTAATGAAATTGTTGATTGAATATTTTTTTTTAGAATTGTTAATTATATTTATAATTGTCCGACAACTAGGGCCATTTAAAAATTTACAATAGAGATTCAAGTTTTTTTTGAAATTTATGTAAAGTTTGGGATATTATTTCATACAGACACCAAGTTAGAAGTAAAGGTCACTTCCTATCGGTTTATTATTTGATTTTGCCTCCAAACATAACATTTAACTTGCACTACCTATTAATATAACAATATTGTTATCATGACCCAATCATCTAAAAGTTAATTAATAATTTTTAAATCTAAAAGAAAATAAGTGTATGTGACGAAAGGAAGATCAATCAAACATTTAATCCAATTACTATATAAAGTTCACTGGCCATATTAATCAACTAAAATCAAATCAATACCATAAATCCAATTCTTTTTATTTTGTGAGGCTAATTAATTTTCTATATATTTACGGTATCTTCTGAATAATTTGAACGTAGATCCTGAGAGATTCAGATTCACTAGACAAACTACATTTGGTCGCCGACACATGAATTCTTGTTCAGAAACGTCTCTTCTCTTGTGGATTGTGAGTGTTGTTCCCTTTTTGCCCCTTTCCACTTCATTTACAGAGCATTGCTTATTTACTTGCTAATTAATTATTTGGGTGATTTCAGAAATGCTTCTTCCGACAATTCTTCAGGTCCGTCGCAAAAGTTGACTATCTCACTCTCCGCCACGGTTTCATTGTCGTTAGTGTTCCAACCTCATTCTATTTTTTCTTTTCCCTGCATTTAATATTTTTTGTTTATTGTCTAAGAAAATGATTTTTCCAGACTCATTTGTCAACAAATAATTCCTTCAACTTCCAAAAATACATACAGAGATCGCTAGATGATGATTTCAAAGTTGTAGTTGGTATCAGGTTGGTAATTAAATTAATTGTTTCATTACTATCAATTTCTCAATGTTTTGTTTCTTTTTAATTTATATGCATTTCTATGGACAGCCCTTACATGTGGTTTCTAGTTGTCGTCTTCGTGCTTGTGGATGTACACGGTGAGTACTTCTTCAAGTATTTTTCTTGCAAATAAAATAAAATTACATGGTCATAATTAATTAACCCTTAATTAATTGTTTTTATGCACAATCAACAGGTTGGCATGTGTATCTCTGGGTCTCATTTATTCCACTGATTGTAAGTAGGAACAATTTAATTTGTAATTAAAATACTAATTAGTAATTACGGTTTGTTCATTTAATTTGTTCTAGTAACATTTATATTGACTATTGCAAATTCAAATGCAGATAGTGTTAGTTCTGGGAACAAAACTGGAAATGATAGTGGCAAGGATGGCTCTGCAGCTGAAAGATCAGAATCATGTGATCAAAGGAGCTCCTTTGGTTCGACCCAACGACGATCTCTTCTGGTTCGGCCAACCTCGATATGTTCTCACCCTCTTGCATTTCACTCTGTTTATGGTAATTACTACAACCCAATTCCCCTTTCTTTTCAATTAATTAACTTTTATAATCGAACCGATCAGCTGACTAGTTTCGTTTTATTACCCGTAATTTCCAGAATGCTTTTGAGTTCGCGTTCTTCATATGGGTCACGGTGAGAACTTTTCCCAACCCATTATCATTACACTGATGGAAAATAAAGTAATTAAAAGTTAAAATTTTGATTCGTTTCCATGACATCGCAGTTTCAATTCGGGATACATTCTTGCTATCACGAGAGCGTAGCGATCATCGTTATAAGAATGGTGTTAGCGTAAGTGTAAATTTTCTAAGCTGATCTAGGAAATTAAAAAGTCCTTACATTACACATGTTAAAGCCTGATCCACGTAAATTAGAGTTATTTACGTATTTTTGACGTCTAAATTTTCAGGGTGACGGTCCAAGTGATGTGCAGCTACATAACTCTACCTCTCTACGCGCTCGTGACACAAATGGGAACACATTTCAAGAGTGCAGTATTAGAGGAGCAGACGGCGAAAGCGATCAAGAAATGGCACGCAGAAGTGAGGCACAAGCAGAGGAGGCAAAAGAAAACGGCTAACAACGATCACGACCGTTCAATCTCGCCGTCTAATTCATCGTACGCTCTCAATGATCTGAATTCTGACTCAGAGACAGTGAGGAGTGGCAACACGACAACCTCGCACCCTTCTCCGGACCCGTCTTTTCATTACCGCTCTCCAACGTTCGGGGAGATTGAGGTGGTCGAAGAAAGTAGTCATCGTGGTCGTGATAGTTCACGGCGGGGTCGTGCGCAGGCTCCGCAGCTTGGGTCGGCCTTTGATTCACCATCTGTTTGTATTGAAATCACTGAGATCGACAAAAACCAAACTCATTAGCCATTTGTATATAGTATACTTTTGTAGAAGAGAAGAATGAAGAGGTTCCATATCATCAACCAAGGTCCGAGGACATTGAGTATTTCTCTCTCTCCTTTTTTTATTTTTTTGAAGTGTATAGATAATTCCATAATGACACATAAATATATCATATATTTTTTTTATAGAAAGATACTTTATTAAACCAATTGAGAAACATCATCTAACAACAGCTCCCGGATCTAGATCTCGACTCTAACATAAGCTAAACAACACTCCAAATCGGCAAGAGTAAGCCCCTCTTTAGTCAAGGCATGCACAACCCTATTAGCCGATCGTTTACAAAAGTTAATACCCTCACAACAGGTTAAGAGCAACAATTCTTTACAATCATTTATTATCGAACCAAACACAGAAAAAATACGATATGCGTTCATGATTGCTTGAACCACCTCTGAGCAGTCTGTCTGAACTACAAACTTGGTCCACCCTTTCTCCTCTAACCAGCGCAAAGCCGCTCTCACTCTCATCGCCTCAATTGTAGCGGGACACACTAGATTAACCGTTGCCTCCCATTTCATAGCAATAGCCTCCCTTGAGTGATTTCGAGCAACCATATCCCATCCACAACTTTAAGTTATTCTCATGTAATTTTATCTATTTTGTGTTTGCTGATCTAACGAAAATATTAAAAACACTCTTAAAAAAATAAATATATGTTAGAGAGTATTTCTAACATTTCAGGTTAACTTTTTTGTTAGAATTGAATGCAATTATCTTATCTATAACAAAATAAAAGTTGTCATATGTCCATAAATAAATTGAATACACTAGTAAAGTTGAGAATATATATCGTCATTCATTCTAAATAATTTATTATCTAGATAATGGGTTATTCCAACCCATGTCCGTGCTATAGTTGATTATTTTTTCGTCATTAATTGTCTTTTACTGATCTATATGGAATTAAATCTGACCCTTGAAAACAGGCCGATTACACAAATAATTCAAGAAAAAATATAGCCAGCACAACAATCTTGTACATGTCATAAAGTAAGACCAGGATGCCCACCCCATCTAATGAATCAAAAGCTAATTTGGAATTGATCATTCAGATTATTATTAAATTAATGGGAGATGAATAGAGAATTAATCAAACTAATCAATATTTTTAAAATACCGAGTAAATGATTAGTTGGCAACCTATTCGGATAATTTTTATTCTTCTACGAATTTTTTGTGAAGAAAATTTCTGCATAACTGAAATATGGAGGAATTTATGGTATCATGAAGATTGGGCCCAAAAAGCCCTACTTGACTAGACCTCAGATGGGCCTGTGTAATTGTTCAGAGTGGTGCTTGATCATAGGAAGTCATAATCAAGCCACAAAGAAGGCTCTATTTACATAACATGACCATTTTGTTCTTTACTTTTATTTATTTATTTACAACATCATGGACAACAAACAAGAACAAAAACTGTTGTCCATGCATGGTCACGAACGCGACTTGAAAACAACATGGAGCCAAGTTGCGTTTTGTTAAAGACGACTTGTAATTTCAAAGGCTCGTCATCGTGGGATGCGATTTGTCCCCTGAAATGGGCCCACCCTACTGTTTTGTAGATGACCCATGTTGTTGTGTCCAAAATTTAAAGACTCCTTTAAAGTTTGGGTAAAAGACACTAAATCATACTTAACAATCTTCAAAAGACACATAACTACCTCATTTTTTAAAATAGACAGTGAGTTACACCCAGAGATTATAAATTGACAGATAGTACCTACCGTTAGAATTTTGGATGGAATATGTTCAAATTTTAAGTAAAAAGACAAAAATGTCCTTGGTCAGATTTCAAATTTTCAAAACTATGTCATTGTGAGGATTTTGGTTGTTTCTTGGCTCAACCTTCACCGACCTCATCTCCGACCTCGGAACAACTTCGTCGGTCGTCCTCGCCTTTGACCGGAGATGCTCGCTGGATAAATCGAACCGTCGCCGGAGAAATCGAAGCGTCATTCATGAAGTCTACAACTCTTGCTACAGGAATCGCACAAAGTTCAAATAAAACATAGGATAGAGAATCAAATATTTCAGGCATCATCAACTCTCTTGTAATAATAAGCTATTTAAGTTCTAAGTCCCAATAAGCAATATTATTTTGACAAAATAATAACTTAATTAATACTCGTCCGAGGAGATCACGTCGGAGGTCTGAACATCAGCGCCGTTGTCATCGTCCTCCGGCTCCGGGAGGCGGTTCAGATGTATCATCATGTTATTATTGTTATTATTATTATCAGACTCATGCACTTTGAACCGGTTCGAACCAAAAACCATGTCACAAAACAAGCACTCACACCTAACCGACATTTCCACACCATCATCATCAGCCACAACAACATAAACTAAATTATCATCGTACTCACCCGCCACGTCATCATCATTTCCGCCGCCGCCAGATCCAAGCTGCTCCTGCTCCTCTTTGCATGTCTCCTCCTCGTCCTCGTCATCATCGATTACGACCACCTCGACGACGTCGTTTCCAGATTCGTACTCGAGCAGCACCAGAGGAGCTGCTTCTCCTCCGGCTCTCGCCCAGCTGTCTCGGCTCAGCATCATCAGCCTTATGGCTCCCTTCTCTTCCGTCATCAGATCCGGCTCGGCTCCACCCGGCTCGGCTCCGGCCTCGCTAACGACGTCGTTCGGGGGTTCGGGTGGAGGCGGGTCGGGAATAGGGTCGGGCTTGGGAGGGAGAGGAAGCTTGGCGAAATGGGCCCTCATGTGGTCGCCGAGAGCTTTGCCGTTGGCGAACCAACGGTCACAACTTTTAACAAAGGAGAGAGTCAAAAAGATGACACCAATGAGTAATTACTCCGGTGAGAGTAGATTTCACTCCGGCGCCGGTTCAATTTCTCCGGCTAGCATCTCCGGCGACGACCACGACGAGTATCTCCGGTCAATAGTAACGTGTCTTTTGAAGATTGTTAAGTGTGGTTTAGTATCTTTTACCCTTAAAATTTAGTAGGATTTTTTCTTCTTTTTTTTCTTCCTCCTTTCACGGGTGTATGGTGTACTACTAAATTTCTTAAATGACTATTGTCAGTTACTAATAATGGTTTCATCTATTTGTATCTGTAATATTCAGCACTGAAAATTAATTAAAAGAACACAAATTTATAATGCGTTTGTAATTGTATGTCAGTGTTTAATGGGTGAGTGGAAGCATCAGAAAAATTACCAGCATCATTCCACTGCACTGCTCTCTGATATATTTTTACCTGCATTGATGTTTTTTACTTTTTACAGAAGGAATAGTAATTAATTAATATATATTGGGATTTGACTGAAAAAAAGAAACCAAATAGCATCTACTTCCGAATCCTTAACCGCAGAGAGAGAGATAGTTGAATTTACGAAACTGCCATTGCCGTACTGTAATGTAATGTGTGTAAAGGAAAGGGAGCAGCTTTGTAATTGCTCGTGTCAGTGACTTCAGGTAAAAAGGAGAAAGTGAGCTTGGGTTGCTTCGTAAATAAACATAAAAGTAAGGTCAATCTGAAGAGTTATGAGTGGTAGGGCCAACGAAGCAGCGCAAAAGGCGCAAGCCATCCTTTAGTGGGCCTCTGAGTCGTAAAATCACAGCCCATTATTAGAAGTTCAATGGGCCCAAACCTGTGAGTACAACAAACACCACTTAATGCCATGAGCTTAACCATAGTTTTTATATTGCTTGCTTCTGATGAAAATTTAAGACCCATATTTTCTCTCTTATTATTCAGTTTTTGTAAATAATACATGACTAAGTTAAATAACGATAAGATAATAGGATATGTATATGTAGGAATGCATTCAAGTAAGAATCAAGAGTTGCATGAAAATCCGTGAAAACTACTTAAATGTAACGAGGTGCGTGTATTTTTTTATAATCTAGAGGGAAAAGTGTTACCCGTCAAGGGGAGGGGTGTTACGACGAATTGGAAGAAATTTTTTTTTTTTGGTCTGTCATAATAATGTTATGAAAATACATGTCATAATAATAAAAACACGGTTATGAAAATACATGACATAATAATGGAAATACATGAGTTAATAATTTAAAATTTAAATAGATGACATTATAATGGACCTACTGGTTCAAGAGATAATGACATGTACGTGAGAGGGAGTGTGGTGTCGTATCGTGTCCCCTGCAGCGAGCACCAAAGCACAGTCCAAGTCTAAAACCTTTATCACGATATTGGCTTTTTTTTCACCTTTTGTTTCAGTGCTTCCACTGCCACTCTCTGTGTCTCTGCTCCTGATTACACGGTGTGGTGATGGGTGGGAGTGGAATCAATCATACATTAAAACTTCTCTTTTTTCACATTCATGCCTTCTTTTATTCACATAAAACTTTTCTTCTTTCTGGGTTGTTTGTTTCAGTGAGGTTGTGTTGTGGGTTTTGTGGTGTCACTTCAAAACATGACATTCTTGTTGTTTATATAGCTCACCACCTACAATGTAATAGCTTCTGTGATAGATGGTACAAATTTCAAATTTCCTTGCTCATGATTTGACCTCATTTCCCAATTCTCTACTGCTTAAGCTGAGACTCTAGAGATATATACCTATGCCCTTTTCTACTGTTTCTCCTAATTTGATTTTTCTGGGGTTTGGGTCATTTGGTTTCTAGTTGAATGTGTGTTTTCATGGAAATTGATCTGAATCATGCAGTGATTGAGGTGGAGAATAGTGTATTGTGTGAAAATGAAGAGTGTGAGAGGGGTGGTGGTTCATGTGTCTGCTCTTTACCTTGTTCAAGTTCAAGCTATGTGGAGCTGTGGCATGCTTGTGGTGGTCCTCTCATCTCTCTCCCAAAGAGAGGGAGTTTGGTTGTCTACATCCCACAGGGTCACTTGGAACAATCTGCTTCCTCTCCCTTGGATTTGCCTACTTTTGATCTCCAACCTCACATCCTTTGCAGAGTTGTGAATGTCCACCTACTTGTGAGTATTGGGTTTTCTCTTTTCTCTATTCAATTATCACATTCCCCAATTTTGCCTAATTTTTGAATAACAGGCCAATAAGGAGAATGATGAGGTCTACACTCAGCTCTCTTTGCTTCCTCAACCTCAGGTAGGTTCCCATTTTTCAACCGAAGCTCTAAGTTTTCACTATATCAGATGAGTTTGGGGTTCTGTTGAGTGACAGAAAGTAACCATAGTATTCATGGTATTCTCTAGTTGGTAGGTATGAATTTAGAGGGCAAAGAGCTAGTTTTTGATGAGGAGGGTGGCGGAGGATCAGCTTCAAAACCAACACCTCACATGTTCTGCAAGACCCTTACCGCTTCTGATACTAGCACCCATGGAGGCTTCTCTGTCCCTCGAAGGGCTGCTGAAGATTGTTTTCCTCCGCTGGTAATGCATTTGATGCTGTTCTTTGTATATGGATTGGTGGATTAGTTTTCCGCTAAACTCGGTGATTTTTTTTTCTTGCAGGATTATAAACAGCAAAGGCCTTGTCAAGAGCTTGTAGCCAAGGATCTGCATGGAGTAGAGTGGAGGTTCCGACACATTTATAGAGGTAGGTTTGATGGAGGTCTTTGGTGTGGTTTAGCTGATAATTTGATGGTTATGGCACTCAGTGTTTGCTTGCTACTTGTTAGGCCAGCCAAGGAGGCATCTGCTTACCACAGGATGGAGTTTATTTGTAACCAAAAAGAATATCGTTTTGGGGGATGCAGTGCTCTTTCTCAGGTGTTTTGTATTTTATTTCTTTCTTCAGATTGATGTATGATTTTAGCAATATATACAAAATTTTGTTATATTCCAACTTGGGAGGAGTGGACATTTCTTGTACGTTCTTAGGTATTTTACTATATGCAAACAAGAACTTGACTTCTTTGATGCGCTGATGCTCCTTACGTGTTCCATTTCCTTGATTATGTAGGGGTGAAGACGGTGAGCTAAGATTAGGAATCAGAAGAGCAGTTCGGCCTAGAAATGTGCTTCCTCATTCGCTTGTTGGTAACCAGAATTCATATCCCGGGGCTATCTCTACAGTGGCCAATGCAATATCCACAAACAGCACGTTTCATGTTTTCTACAGTCCGAGGTACTAATAACTTTGGTCGTTCTATAACTATTTTACTCAAGCAAACAAAATTTTGTATATATATATGATCATTACTGAATTCTTGGGGAATCTGACAAATTTGCATCTGAATACACATGCTCTATTCATTTTCTGTCATTGATTGCTATAATATAGAAACCAAATCTACAGCATTGAAGTACATACTAATACTTACCTTTAACAGTAGACCCTAGTGATTAAATTGTTGGTCTGTTAAGGGAAAATGGGAAAGAAATAGATTTGGGTTGCAGAGTTGTATTAAAGACCAGTATGTGTAAACCATACATTTATGCTTGAACTGATACATGAGATGAAACTTGTTCATATTTGCTGAAATGTAGGGCAAATCATGCTGAATTTGTCATTACCTACCAAAAATATCTGAGGAGCATCAGTAATCCAGTTTGCATTGGAACGAGATTCAACATGAAATTAGAAATGGGCGATTCACCTGATAGAAGAAGGTAATGTACCGTTTGACATATTAAATTTTTGTATCCAGTAATGCTTTTCTTCTCATAACTCCTGTTGATGTTCTGCAGGTGTAGCGGTGTGGTGACTGGAACTGGTGACATGGATTCCTATAGATGGCCCAACTCAAAATGGAGATGCTTAATGGTGTGCTTTCTGAGAAACTAATGGTTGACTAATTACCGAGCTTAGTAGAGAACGGAGACCGTTAAGTATCCACACAATAACACCATAGAGCTTAGACTGAAATAAATAATGCTGTCATCATCACATTGCTCTGTAAATAACATTTCTAAGGATTTTTATGGCCTTCTGAAAGCTCATCATCTCTCCAACAGCATTGCTCTGTAGTTTTTTTCCAAGTGTTATGCGGCGTAGCGTAGTAGACAGATGGGCAATTTCTCGCTTAACATGTTTGTTTCAATCTCAAACAGGTGAAATGGGATGAAGATGCGGGTAGTGACCATGAACAACGAGTTTCTCCATGGGAGATTGATCCTTGTGTATCTCTCCCGCTATTGAGCATCCAGTCTTCCCCTAGGCTGAAGAAACCGCGGATAAGTCTGAAGTCAGACGATACCATTACAGGTATAAATCTGAGATGCAAACATCAAGATTATATTGATATTCGCGGTATTGTATAAAATGCTGGTATGTTTGTGGCAGGAGGGGGTGGTTTTTCAGACTTTGAAGAGTCTCTGAGATCCTCTAAGTTCTTGCGTGGTCAAGAAAATGCCGGTTTCATATCTCCCCTTTATGGGCATGATCAAAGTCTCAAGTCAACGACGGGAACAGAAAATCATCATGCTAATAGATTCTCAAAGGTCTTGCAAGGTCAAGAAATGTGTCCATTGAGAGTAAAAGGCGACGTCAAGCTAGGTGCTTGGGGAAATCCAAGCCATGTGTATCCTAATTATTACCCTAGCTTAGACATGAATTTCTCACATAATGCGTTTTGTGACGGAACTTGCTGGAATGTGCATAGCGTATCTGCAACTACCCATTCAAATGACGACGAGTCCAATGGGACTGTGCCTGGTTGTAAGCTTTTTGGGTTTTCCTTGACTGAGGAAACACCAAGTCCAGACTTGCAGGCTTCTGGAAAGAGGAGTTGCTCAAAGCTACACTACATTGCAAGTAAAGGTTGACATGTTACCTGCTACCCTAAAATGGGTGAAGCGTAACAAGCAAGTCAGGTTCGTTGAAAGAGCCGTTGAGTTGAGTGAACTAAAGCAGCTGATTAGGAAATGAAACTATTTTCTTTGTTGTTGTTCACTACACATAAATGAACGCACTTTTGAGCGATCCACAAATACCACCAAATTTTTGCTGTTTCCCTTTATTCATTATTCTGAAGATACAAACATGTCCGAAGCTTTCCTCAAGTTTTGGCATGTGAGATTTTTTTTACATGTAAATATGAGGTGAATAATGGAACTACTGATCTACAATTGTTAAATCACCAATTCAGTTCACCAACTTGAGGAATGCAAAAAAATGTTGCATCTCTGTTACTACTCCTTGAAGAGCTCACGACCGATAATGATCCTCCTGATCTCGCTGGTCCCAGCCCCAATCTCGTATAGTTTGGCATCTCGAAGAAGACGCCCAGTTGGGTACTCATTTACATACCCATTACCACCTAGACATTGTATAGCCTGCAATTACAGAAAAATATGTTTAAGTATTCTCCTTTTATAGTTATTTTTGCTGATATGCACACATTGTATATATTATAACCTTTAAATTATCTCTTTTTCCGTCTCATTCCAATACAAAATTTTAGGATTGTATTGAACTATAATCCTCAGTTATATCAGTGCGCACATCTATGGGACATCCAAAAATAATGAACTATTACTGAAACTCAAGCCTATAGATGAGTATATGTTCAAATGTTGCTCTGTGGGTAGTCTGTAAACAAGATAACTTTTTACTAGAACAAAGAAAACTAAATAATTTACATGCAAGAATTGAATGCAGTTTTATTACATGAAAATAAGATAAGTGATTAAGATTGTCTGTTCACCTGCAGAGCAACCTGTGTGGCTCTTTCAGCTGCACAAAGTATGGTGCCAGCACAATCCTGAAAATTTTAACAGCACAAATTATAGCATGTTCAAGTGTTTTCTGCTTATATACAACTTGAGGAGGGATGATTAGAGGTAGAACTTGAAAAAATGAATCATGATGTAAAAGCTAAGAAACATACCTTTGGGCTAACGTTTCCGCTGTCGCAATCCCGTGCAACGGAATACACATAGGACCTGAAAAAAAATGAAAGTGATTGGGTCTTCATACATACTACAATTTTCTAGTAAGAGAGAAGGGTTCAAAAATCAGGAATTCCTTACCTTGAAGACTGTAAGGATGTATACATGTCAGCAATTTTCCCCTGTATTTGCAGGTCAATATGTTGCATTATTCCAACAGGCATCAACAAAAAAACATGTGAATTATTGGCATGATGAATTTTTTCCAAACCTGTATGAACTGAAATTCCCCAATTGGCCGGCCAAACTGTTCTCGTTGTCGAACGTAAGGAAGAACAACATCAAGACATGCTTGCATAATGCCTAGGGGGCCAGCTGACAACACAAGCCTCTCCAAGTCTAGCCCTGACATCATGACATAAACTCCTGGAAAAAAGGGCAGCCATCAGGTGACAAAATACAGGGTAACAAACTACCAACCAAGACAACAATAGTATACAGTATTGACATGAAAATAGATGCAGTATATATCAAAAGCTACTAAGATCCTCACGTAAACTTATGAGCTAGAATTCTTCAATTTTCCTAAGCAATTCTATTTTTACCTTTACCTTTTTGGTTTTATGAGATCAACTTAAAATTAAAGCAAACTATATCCCAAAAGAACAATAACCCTTAATCAATCAGCTATGTGGAACAAGCTATACAGAGTACAGTACTACTGATACCTTTTCCAACCTGTCCAAGAACATTTTCATCGGGGACAAAGCAATTCTCAAAGACAAGCTCGCACCTGCAATTTATTGTAAAGACCCAATCATCAGTAATTGCTGCGGTAGGGGAAAAACATAGAAGGTGGAGGTGTAATTCTGGATCAGCTAAATGAAATGAGAAGCATACGTATCACTTCCTCGCATCCCAAGTTTGTCTAATTTCTGCGCAGTGCTGAATCTGCAGTCACAAATGCATTTTGAGCATTTCATTTCAAAAGGGCCTATACAGAATTATTTCCATCCTTAAAGTTAACATATATTTCCAGTAAAATTCTTTGAAATTGTCAATTGCACGTAGAATTTAATTAAACCATCTTTAGGGCACGTACCCTGGCATTCCCTTCTCGATTATGAATGCAGTGATTCCTTTTGAGCCAGCTGTAATGTCTGTTTTTGCATATACAACCTGATCAAAGTTTATAATATTTGTCAGATAAATATGTATGCAGCATGTTTCTTTGTGATGTTAACTAAAGAAAACATAGAAGGAGAAGTTCCAAATATCAATTTATTTCTACGATTGCATTTAAAGTTCAGCAGAAAATAATTGACAGAAAAACTACCTCACTTACCTAAAAGTACCCAAAGTAGAGCAAAAGCAAATACTAATAAGTAACAAAGGTCATGCATTGTACAGGGAAAAAGAGATTATAAGACATGTACCAGTGTCTGAGCAATTGGACCATTGGTGCACCACATCTTGTTCCCATTTAAGATGTAGCCCCCATCAGCACGATCAGCTTTGCATTTCATGCTGACAACATCAGAACCAGCTGGAGTAACAAAATGATTAGCTTAACTACATAGAACAGTCCACATGTTTAAAGAACACCAGTTATATCGTAAGCTGCATTTTCACATATGAATTACCAACTTACAATTGGGTTCACTCATTGCAAGAGCTCCTACATGCTCCCCACTGATGAGCTTCACAACAAATAGATTTAGTTACTTAAAAACAATAAAAGTGGTGATTCAGAATCATACTTTCATATCTCTATATTCCAGCTCCAAATGGAAAGAGGCTATATAGCTGTGTGGCATCAAACATATGATTCTCAATTATATGGATAGGAAGATACAGTTATTGATGCAGATTCCATCAGGAGACCTAGTGTTTTAACTAAATTTATACCATCGAGTACACCAAACCAACAAACTGATTACTCCACTATGAATCAATTCGAAGACATACTGATCACTTCAGCATAGAGAATAGCTCACATCTAATTGACAGTTTATTCATTTCATTCTATTACACTAGTGCAATTATCCTAATTCAATTACTAAATGCAAGCGCTAAATCATGTATTGATATGAGATTGTTCAGTCTCCATCGTATGGTTCAATTAGTCACCTCTAATAGTTAGAGTTAATATTCCCAATTCAATTCAAATGACAGCTAATGAGTTGCGCAGTATGTAACACAAATGTGCTGATTTTTTAATATCTGGTGATCCTAACTTACCTAAACTGTTAAGTAATATTTATGCAGGTTTTGCAGTAATATATAGTGTAATCACATTCTTTACACTGATGATGATAGAAATGCATGTTTCAGCTAAAGGAACTATATAATCTTAGCATGGAGGGGTACACAATCAGCACATCTCACTAGGGTTAGGCATGCATGTAAGAGTTACACTGTGAACAAGAAGCAAATGAACAGTTAGAGGTAAACCTTGGGCAAATACTTCTGTTTCTGAGCAGAATTTCCATTCCTTACCTACAAAAGAATACAAGTTACAATAAATTGTGTTTATAAATATAACAAATGTATCACTCCACCACTCAATTATCTCTGATTACCAACTGATTTATGCACAGGTTCGAATGGGCACCATAGGACAGCGCTACAGACCCTGAAGCACGGCTAAGTTCCTCCAGTGCTATACAGTGATACAAGTAACCAAGACCAAGCCCTCCATATTCCTCTACAAAACCGTAACAAGTCATACATATCAAACTTTATAAAGGATCAACCCAAAACCAACACCACAACACTCAATTACTTAGGCATACGGGAATAATGCCCAGAACTTATATATGATCACAGCATAGCAAATATGCACAGAATCAACACAATGATTATCCGATCAGCTACACAACCCATATAGTGCTGTTAGCTTCAGAAATTTGGAGAAAAAAAGGTGTTTAAATAGATATTCATGCATAACAAGTACAAATTAAATTGGTATCACCCAAAGGTACAAGAAAACAAAATCATATAGAAAGCGAAACTACATATAAGCTCATTGCTACCTGGTGCAGTAATTCCATGAAGATTAAAATCTCCCATGAGCTTCCATAAGTTAACATCCTGATTTCACACCAATAACAATCATAACTCAGTAAATTAACATCAACGGTTCTAATTCAACTCACAAAAAAACAATCGTCTCATTGCAAACCTTTGGGAAATAATTTGTTTTGTCAATCTTCTCCGCGTGAGGAGCAATGTGTTCCTGAGCAAACTGAGCCACACTTTCTTTAAACTGCAATCATTGCAACACCATCATCAGAACAGAACACTACACAAATCAAAATCAAATTCAAAATGAGTAATGATTTTACAAACAGAAACAGTACAATCCAGACCTGAATCTGGGTATCATCGAATAGCAGAGAAGTGGAAAATCGAGAACACTGTCCCAGCCTCCCCCCGAAGATCGCGGAACGTAGAGACCTTGCTGCGAAAAGCTTCTGCATCGTCGCTCGATCGAGTTTAAAGAGGGAAAATTGGAAAGCGGAGCTGAGAAGAGAAGAAGAGAAATGCTTAGTGTTAAAAATGGATATTGAAGCTAAATGTTGGTATTAATAAACAGAACTGATGGACAGCGCATCAACTATTGGGCAATTATCCAATGCGGCGTGGTGCACCTGATATCAGTGGTGCTGATCCCATTACTGTGTAACTAGATAAGGAATTTTTTGGATTTTCGTATCCCGAGCTAATCGTTCTGATTGTTGACCGGTTGTACTGAATTGATATGGGCATAACCGCACCTGAACATGTTCGGTCCGTTATTTTTTTCTGTTTTAGTGGCGGATAGGATGGACACGACATTCCCCAATCTCAGTACAATCCATTTCCGTGTGCTTATTGGCTATATCAGTCATTGGTCTCCAGATCAGTTCATAATTTATTTTATTTTTCTTCTTGTTTGAAACGTGTGTTCGTGGTTTTTTTGTTTAATTAATTGTGAAAATTATTAATTACAGTAAATTGTAAAAAGTAGGTGGGTAAGATTTTTTTTAATATCCTATTCTATCCCACTAATTCTATTCGACCCAAATTACTTACCCCAAACCCACTTCACAAAAACATTGTTGACTCGAACTCTGATCTCATGTCATGGACAAGCTCACTGGATCAATGCATCAGTGCAGCTTCTCGGTAAGATTTTAGATGTTAAAATATAAAACTATAATTGGTCCTTCAACTATCAGCTTAAGCTTTTAGTTGAGTTTGTCCTCTAATATGGTATCAGAGGTAGTTCTACCTCGCAGACACGAGTTCGAATCTCATGACATACAAATTATATTTCTTCTCATTCTTTTTTATTTCTTATTCTCATAAAACCTCAATTTTCTTCAATGAGCTTATCTCAAAACTCTCTTCCATATGTCCTCTAACTTCTAATGAGCTTCTCAATCCTCTATTCTAATAAGTACATGTCCAAACCTTAAAAAAAACGGGATTGTCCGTGAGGGGGCGCGTGTTAGAGTATAAAACTATAATTGGTCCTTCAACTATCAGCTTAAGCTTTTAGTTGAGTTGGTCCTCTAATATTAGATACGCTAAAATGGTCATGTACTTTTGATTTTGCAAGAAATTACTTGTGAACTTATCTTTTTTTTGTAAAAACGTATATATATTTGTACAATATAACAAAAATAATTTTGAAATTTAAAGTTTTAGAAATACTATTTTCAGTTTGAGCTTGCCATATTTTCTTTTGATTCTGAACTAATTTAAATCTGAAGTCTCATGAACATCGATGACATGTAAGAGAATAGGAAAAACAGATGAGGTCGAGTCAAAAATTTATTATTTTAAAAAATTAACTTTAAGGAAATTTTAGAAGAAATTAAATTTGCATCCATTTTTTGCGAAAACAATAACGCACAACCACATTTTGCAAAACTACAATAGTATACAAGGAGGCAAAGATGGTGGCTTTATAGTCTAATCTTAATTTTGTTCATATTCAACTTTTACGAGAGGTTACATGATAACATAATAAATATAGATTATTAGTTTGACAACTTTCAAACCATGACTTTGAAGTATAATAAAAGAATTCTAAAGACAAAAATGTTATATTACTGTACATAAGTACAATCGGAATTCAAATAATTATATTTAAGTAGGTTTTTATTTTATGTGTTACCCTAATTATTATTATTTTTACTTTAATAAACTCTGTCAAATTTTAAGAATATTATGTTAGTATATTCAAAAAAATGGCAAAATTACCCATCATCAAAAATCAGATAAAAATTAAACATTAATTTAATGTTAAATGATAGTTATACCTCCAAACTGAAACTAAAATTAAAATAATAATTGTAGAGAGGGAGTCTCGTTGAAGAGATGGAGTATGGCCGAAAAAATTTAGAGTCTCGTCGTAGTGCATCGTCAGAGAATTCATTTTCCCCAATAGGTCCCTTAGATGAGAATTTGTGAACAAACTATAACTGTTGGATCAAATAATAAACAGCCAAGATTGTAGCGCGATCTGATTAAATTAACGGTGACATTTTATGTAAATAATGTTAGTCCTAAGATTATTAACGTCATTTGACGTGGCGCAAAGGGCATGACCGTAAAGTCACCCGAGCGAAGAGATCTCCCTCTTGAATGCTGATAGCATTCATCGCAATCCTTAATTCTAAAATTATTCCCAAATCTGCGTGTGTTTAAATGCATTCGATTGTTTCTATTCTTACCTTTGATTTTTTCCATACTTAGCTCATATATCCCACGATTGACGATTCTGTCCATACTTAGCTCTGATTTTTTTGGTTGCTTTTCTGCCTTTTATATTGTAGTTTTTTCATTTTCATCATTTTTGGTACTTACAGTACTACTCAGTCTTTTTATGGACTAATTAAGAGTTTTCATTATTTTTGGCATTCAAGTAATATATACTCCTGTCATTTTCATATTATTTTCTGAATTTACACTTTTTTTTGGCAGTGCATTAGTCTTGAAATAGCTATGTCATTTTCAAAGAAACTAACCTCTTTTTTTGTGGGCAATAGTCTTGAAATTGTTATGTCATTTTCATCGATATTAGGCCATTATATGTTCATCATTTTTTAATGAAACCAACCTAATTTCTTTTGCGTACTAGTCTTGAAATAGTTATAGTTTTCATGGATTTCCCGTCCTTGAACCAGTTTCATATGCATTGTCATACTCTTTTCATAGGATTATGCATATGTTTAAATAAAGTGCTGACTGAACTCATGTTTCAGTTGTACCATTTCCTAACTTCAGTTTATATTTTCTTGTCTTGCATCGACTCTTTATGTGTCATAATAATGAGCTTTAGAATTGCAACCAGTTCACATTCTCCATTTCTGTGTTAGAACCACAAGTATGCTTGTAGTCCTGTTTTTTTTTAATAAAATTGCAAACATTCACTATCAATTTTTCTTATTAGTAACGGCGTTTCATGGTGCGCTGTTACAAACGCGCCGTTACAATTTGTGACGGCGCACAACGTCCGTGCGCCGTTACAACACTTGTAACGGCGCACATGAGTCATGCGCTGTTACTAAACTGACGGAAACGGAAACGGCAAGTCACTAACGGCGCATATACACTGTGCGCTGTCAGCATACTAACGGCGCACAGTGTATGTGCGCCGTTACAAAGTATTTTTAAAAAAAAAAAAATGAAAAAAAAAACTAAATAATAATATTTTCATTTTTTTCATTTTAATTTTTTTATTAAATAAATTATAATTATAACTAAAATTGTTCAAATATTTACATCGGGAAGTAATAAACTATGACGACGGACCA